>JAVQJX010008765.1:0-10972 GCA_036025115.1 Ambassis agassizii | reverse complement strand
TCTTAAGTGTCATCAAATGCACAAATAAATACTATTACTTATCCCAATACATCAAGTCAATAGATAAAATACACTAGTTTTTAAATGGGGGAAGACAATATTAAAGATGGCTGACAGCTGTGCCGTGGATGTGGATCATCTTCCGTTGTCATATTTATTACCTGCATTGCTGAGGCACTTAAAGTGCCACAAATAAATCCTGCTCTTTCTAGGTTTGGCAAGTGGGCAAAAATATACCTTGCCTGATTACAGCAGCTTCACAATGCAATCTTTTCTCTTTGCATGCTATAGTCACTTTCCCAAAAGCTCTTTATGTCCTTGAGTCCGTTCACTAAGGGCTATACCCCTCCCTCTCTCTCCCTCACTCCATCCATCCTGCAATCCTTCATTTCTTCTGTCCCCTCCATCCATCCTTCCCTCCCTCCCTCCTTCACTGTCCCCAACCCTCCCTCCTCTGAAATGTGCTATAGCAACATAGCAGCCAGGACTCAATGTTTCAGCATGCCACGGGACAGACAGAGCATTACAGCATGGCTGAGCTTATCTATTGGCACAGAGCCACTGTTGGCCCAGCCCTAAGAGGAAGTGTGGGCGTTCTGATTGGTCACAGGGGGATTGTGGCTTGTATCAGCTTGTCCTCTGGCTGATCTGTTGGACTGGTCCCAGCTCATAGAGAGGTGGACACTGGGAGGGCTTCAACAATTGAGAGACTTTTCAAAAACAACTAACATCACACATGCTACAGCAAACTAAATGAACCACTCACTCCACTATTAATAGAGTGTTATTCAGTAACTTAACTAGAATAAGATAAAGCAATATAATGCAAAGTCAAACAAAAGAGCATACACACACGGGAAGCGCCTCTCTAATAATTGTGGATGCCAAACGTTACTTTAACATATCTCTTTAATCACTTATCTTTTAATGAATTACTGCTAAGAACCAATATATGTGTTAAGTTTATCGCCTCCACTATCCTGCTATCAGCAAAGATATTAATCTGTACAAATGTCAAGATCATACATAATGGAGATAAACAAAAACTACTGGCTGAGTCACTGATGAAGGAACATCTCTCTTTTCACCAACTATAATCATAAAAATCAAAGACTAATTAAAATGTGCCTCAGAGAAATAGTTGTGCATCTCAGCACATAGGTATTGGTGTAGTTTGTGAGTCACTTAATGGTAAAATGTGGTGCCAGTAAGGGACGGTACAAGATCAGAGGAACAGGAGCTTCCCCTGCAGTGAGACTGGAGGGAACAATGGGCTGCTGGATCAGAGAGGCTAACTGCCACTGGCTTCCCCCTCCAGCACCCAGGTAGGTTGGCCCATTCATAAATCACTTTTATTCCTCCAAGCGCTCAACAGCCTCACCTCTTCAAATGATGCACTGTGTAAAGGGATGAAGAGGCAAAGAAGGGAGTGTGTGCAGGGCCGGGAGACAAAAGACTGGGGTGTGCGAGGAGGGAACCGGAGAGGTACGTCCATTTAAAGGTGGATACATTTTGCCAACACATTTCCAATGTCTCAACATTCCATCTAAACTATAACAGTGTTTTTCTACACAGAAAACTGGGCTTTTTCCAAAACAGCCTCCAGAGTGTGTAAATTGCTTTCAGGGAGACACATCAGAGAGCAAGTTCAGTTATAAAGACAACCTTTAGTTTCCTCTGTCTCTTCCTCTGAGGTGATGCATTTTAAAATATACCAGTAGACATATTGTCACAAACTTATACATTTAATGTTTTATTTAGTCATCATCAGAAAAAATAATGACTTTATGATGCACATCAACTTGCAAATAGATGCATCGGTGACTCAGCCAGTAGTTGAAATGTAAAGTTGCATCAAGATCAAGTTATATGTATTATTCCAGTTGTTGGCACTGTAAGAAAGTACCTGCTTTGATTCTGGCTGGATGGAGTTTGCACATTCTCACTGTGCCTGCGTGGGTTTTCTCTGGGTTCCTCCTCCCACATTCTAAAAAAGTGCTTAAGTTAATTGGTGACTCTAAATTTCCCGTAGGTGAGTGTGAATGGTTGTTTGTCTATATGTTGCCCTGTGATGGACTGGTGATCTGCCCAGGGTGTACTCTCGCCTATAGATAGCTGGGATAGGCTCCAGCCCCCATGAAGGGGGTTTAGAAGACGGACAAAAGTAAATTCTGCTGAAATAAAATAAAAATGACACCTGTCTTACTTAAACAAATATTAGTTATGATATGATAGTGGATCCACAAATGATAATGACTATTTAAAAATGTCTGGCAATATTATGTTAATCAGGGCAAAAGTAGACTACTTTAAAATGCATATATACACTTCGATTATATATATGATTGATTTATTATATATGTGCACATACTAAACAATATTATTTATGAATACAAATCCACATGATGGATCACACTTCAATAGGCCTTATGCCCACATTTCTTTCATTTGAATGGAGATATGCCTTAAATGGTACTCATAGATAGAACAATTCCACCCGCCCCTTCATGCAGTGAAACACAGCACATCCATTAGTAGACCCTTTTCTTATTGATCGATTAACTGCTCAGCTAAACATTCAGCCCTGTGCTATTCATCATGGAGGGAAGACATAAGCCATGCTGCTGAGTTTCAGGGGCAGATGGGATGTCGGGATGTAATTGAGATTAAACAGGTGGGTTGGGTGGTTGGAACAGGCAGACCCAAAGAGGGGCGATACATAAAGCACACACAAGGGCATCCTCAGTGGAGACAGTTATAAAGCCACAAAAACCTTAATCAGCTAAGTTGGGAATAAAAATGAAAGTTCAAATAATGCATGTACAAAAAACTGTCTGGAAAAGTCCTCTTCGTTTACATGCAAGTTGGTTACTGAGACCACTGGACAGGACGACGTTTGCCACTTATTCAGCAGTAAATTTGTACTTTTGGTCAGCTTTGTAAGGGTACGTTTTGAGGAGACACATTAGCAAGCTGGAATCCATTTAACTTCTCAAGTGGTCATTTCTTGTAACAGCCGCAAAGATAATGTAATCAAAAAGCTATAATTTGCAGTGACAATACATTAATTAAATTGCACACTTAAATCTATGCAAAATTATCTCCACCATGAAAAAGGCCTGAGATGTAACTGTGAAGAGCGAATGACTGCAAGCTTCTTAAAAAGGCTTATCAAATTAAAGACCAAAAAACTGCATGACATTTTTTTAGCTCATGAAAAGTCCAGCCTGAGATCTAAATCGTTACAACTGTAACACCACAGCCTGCCTGCCATATTAAAGAGCGTGCTAAACAATTACGATGCGGAGCATTTTGCAATTAAAATGCAGGTGGGGTAAGTAAGAGGACTTGTGGAGGTACCAGTGCATGGCTAAAAGCTGAAGGTATCAGAGTAGAGACTGAAAAAGAGAGGAGGGCACAGAGGACATTGCTTAGGCACAGTATAGATGTGCGCCATGTTGAGACCAACTAATTAAATAGATTCTTCAGTGGCCGTGCCTCGGGAAAGCTTGAAAAAGACACTTGAAAATTAATGAGAGCTCAAAAAGGAGAAAGCAGTCCAAACTTTCCGTGCATCAGAGGTGAGGCTGCTACTTGTCACTGAATTGTTAAAAGCAGTATAAACAAATAGAAAATGAGGAAAACACAGTCCTATTTCCTTGTGTCTGATATCATCCATGCTTCTCTGCACTGCACATTTACACTGACTCTGCACTTTATTTCTCGATTATACAGTCATTTTAAGTATAGCAGTGAAAAGACAGACGCTCATAAGCAGTGTGTTCCCATGATTAGAGACTAGAGGTGAGTGGGGGTCAATGGGACGCAGAGAGAGAGGGGCTGGTATTAGAAGAGTGGCAAGGATGTAAAGGAGGGGATGGGGAGGTTTCAAGAATATACAAGTGGAAGCACGGGAGGCCACTTTATTTGGAGCTACTAAAAATAGCGCAGTAAATGGTAGCAGGGGCTAGCTGGCATAACACTTCTCTCTCCCTCCAGGCCGGTGGAATCGATAGGCAGGGAGCTGTAGGGGAGGCTTCCCGGACCCTGTAGCCAACAGTTGCTGAGAGGGGATATAGAGTGAGGGTGGTGGTGGTTGTGGGGGGGAGGCAGAGCAAGGAGAGGAGCAGAGTGGAGTGGAGCGAGAACTATTTTTTGCACTGCTTGACTAAATATGGTCAGGGAGGTGGTGAGACAAGACACAGGAACAGCCCGGCAAAACAGGGCAGAGGCATGTTTCAAATGCTTGGCTTCCCACAAAGTGCTAAGCGTTTAGCGTGGCCCTGTACACTGTGGGGTAGAAAGCCACTAGCCTGTTGGCCTCTTGCCCTTAACTTGCTTCTACCATGTTCGTCCTGTGTTCTTTGCCCTCTGAACTACAGTGGCACCTTTACTTGATCCTACTGAAAAATACTGGAAATACACCACAATGTTTAAGCTGAATACTTCTGTAGAGAAAACACAACAAATACAGAAATAATACTGCAATATTCTACCAACAATGGTAATCAAATTAATTGCATGACTATTGAAAGTCTTCTTCTGCAGAGGTATAGCTATCTTTAAAAAAAAACTATCACAATTCTGCTCTCAAACATTCAGTAAACTCCCTCATCTAAGCTGCTGTATAAAGTTCCACTGAATAATAAAAGCGCATTTTAGGAGCAGGATAAAGCTCTGGGGCTGTGTGTGTCGATGGAATAAGAAAAAGGCAGGGTGGGTGTATGGTTGGTACACTTTCTGCCTCCTTTACCGATCAGGGCATCCTCCCAGCTTTCTCCCTCAAAATGCACATGATGGAGAGGAGAGTGCTGCAGATTTTTTTCCACCCCTCCTTTTCTCTCCTTATTCTCGCTCTGCCCCCCCCCTTCTTTTTCTTTTTTTTTCCCAAATAGCAGCTCTTCATGTCAGCTCTACATCTTCCTCCTCTAAAGGTATGACTTGTGTTTGTATGGGAATGTGTGTACATGTGTGTGTGGGTGCCCGCTCCTTCTTCTTTCCCCCCTCCTTCCCCTCCCTGACTCTGGCACTCAACCCTCCCGCCATCACCCCTCCTCCCCCCAATCATAGAAGCTGATTCAGCGAGTCAGGCGTGCACCCGGCACACACGATGGCTGCAGCAGCTGGAGCGCTCTCTAGGTCATTATGGCTCTCTTCACTACGGGAAGAGGAGGAGAGGAGGGGAAGAGAGGAGGAGCAGCTCAGATAAGAAAATGATCTGACAGGTAATATATGCTCTTCCTTCGCTTTTGGACGGAGTTTACCCCTGATGGGCCTTGATGTCTTCCCGTCCTGTCTCTTTCCCCCTCTCTTCTTCGGATGCGATCAGTTATTAACCGCATGGTTTGCCTGTGAGTCGCGTAGTCGGAAGGGGGAGTGGAATGTACTGTTCTGCAGCAGCAGCACTGGGACAGAACTTAACAAGAGAACACCTTTGGGCTTTTTTTCCTCCTCTCCTTCTCTTGTTTCTTCTTTCTAAGAAGAAGGGAAGAATTCAAGGCTTTATATTTAAAAAGTATGGAGAGGAAAGGGATGCAGGAGGAGGTGAATCAGGGAAGAGGGAGGCTGGGGAGTTGCTATGGTCCACATGGATTTTAGCCCTGTTTTTTGCACTCTCCACTCTATCTCTCTCATCTTGTTCTTTCTCCCTCCCACCCCCTCTTGTCATGCTCTCTCTCCCTCTCCCTCTCTTGTGTTCCTGGCACTGGCCGGACATGCTGCAGCAGCAGAGCTCTTTGGCTCATTAGGCTTCATGGTTGCAGCCCTGCCGCTATCTAATGACGGACTCGTTAACTCAGACCTGCACTGGTGTGGAGAGACATTCCCTTATCCATAATTCGCATCAGACACCTTCCAAGATGTTTTTGTCACCCCGACTAAAGGATATTATAATTACTGGGACTTTTAATGTGTTGTTTTTCTTTTTCTTTTTTAAATATATATTTTTGGTTCTTTCTTGATGGTCTTAGCAGACCAATTGTTAATTAAACAGAGGGGGCAGGGGTGGTCAATGGCATTCTTAATTGACAGGAGGTAAGTTTGAGGACATGTTGCACTTTTTGTGACCAAGGTTAGTCGACTGGGACGGAAAGATGGAACGTGGCGACTGGAGGGATGACGAAGCATCAGAATAATGAACAGCGGGCAGGTCATGAGTTCTGAATAGGAGGAAAAGCGGATTGACAGCACACAGCTGTGAGAAGTGTATTAACACAGAGGTGGGGGGGGGGGGGGGAGGGGGTATTGGGCAGCAAAAGCTGTTTGTGGAGATGTGTGTCACTGGCTGAACCCAGAGCTCTTAGGGTAGTAACCCAGTTTCTTCGCTCTCTCTGTAACAGACTGCTATAGGCTAGGCAGGGCAGGCAGGGCACACAGTGCTGCAGTGCTATCGCCCAAAACAGAACAGACACAACAAACACCAGGCTAATTTGCTGGTTCACGTTCCTCCAACCTCCATCGCACAGTGTGTAGGAAGGAATTTCACCCTCCCTCTTCTCCTGTTTGCTCACCCTCTCGGGTAGCTGTGACATTTCCTAAACAGGACGTCACACCTTTAGGACCAGGCTTATCCACCTGCCCAACCCTATCTTTGTGCAGAGAACAACTGTCACCTCTAGTTACACCTTCTCTCATTACTATTCCAAACCCTCGCACTGCAAAGAACACTGCACCATTTTTCTCATTTGTTCAGTTCTCAGCCACCCAGTCTCCAAACTCAGACCTAAGCTGGTCTCCCTTTAATCCATTTTTTTGTTTTACACCTATTGCCTCAGCATTCAGCCTGCTGACTAGCTTAGCATGGTTGGAGGCAGTGTAGACTTGTGGAATGTGCTGGTCTGGGGCAAAGATTCATTAGAGGCTTGCTGTACAATTCTCGCCACCATGCAAATGATTATTGATCTGTTCCACCCCCTTTTGTGACAAAACAGCTGGTTTCACCGTAAACACGGACTAGTGACGTTTGATCAGAGGAAACGGGAAGTGTGACAACATAACCATAAAAACTGTGATCTTTGCGTTGGAAGGCAGAGAACGAGCTACAGAGAGAGAGAGAGAAAAAAGTATGGAGGGAGGGAGAGAGATAGAGACAGAGGTGGTCATAGTGGTAGTGGGTGGGTAGGGGGTTGTAACCAGGACCAATCGACAAGTGCTGAGTGGGCATTAGCGCCTTCATGTGACCTATGGCCTGCCTCTGTGCCTAAAACCCAAATCCTGCTCACAATAGCTTCCTGTTCAACCTGGATCACCGTCATTTTCAAACATCAGCAAGCACTCCAGTTAGCCACTGGGGACGTGAAAGCCAGGAAGGGAGAAAGGTTAGAGAAAGTGGGGGTGAAATAAGAGAACGAAATGGTGGAGCAGAAGAGCAGATGAAAAAGAAGTGGGCGGAGAGAAGGGAAATGTTCAGTATGTCAGCGGAGCCATTCAGCTTATAGGTGCACCCCTGCTCCCAGGACAAGCAAATGATCATCACATACAACTGGCTACTGGCTGCACCTTACAGTGTGGACCTTTTTTTTTTAATTAAGAAGAAACCCCTTTCTTTTCTGTGAGGCAGTTTTTTGTTCACCCCTTTTTTATCTACTTCAACATTTTTCCTGGAAAGAGGAAAAGAACACCTTCCAATTGCTGTAAAAAAAGGGGAGATGTGCCCCCCTCCCTTGACTTCTCCCAGTTGCCTGGAAGACAGCGGGGGTCACTAGGACAGTCGACTATGGTATGGACTGCAAAACTTCTGTTATGTTCAGGGGCGGGGGGACTGGCTGTTCAGCCTTACATGGCAACCAAAGGAAAGCCTTGAGTGTTGAACTGAATTTACACTCAAAGTCACCTTACAGTGCAGCCTACCATACTTGGGAGAGAGAACAGTGAGGAAAAATGTTCTGCTCATAACTTCCTGACCTTGGAAAAAGGTGAGAAAATTTCTTAACTAAGATTACCTCCTTGGTGTACATACTTCTTTATGTACCCATATGGACATATGATAGCTATGGAATGTAAAGAAGTATGTATTCTTGGCGAGGTGCAATTCCACATTCTGGAAAAATGACTTTGTATTGGGATTATTTGTGCTTTGTTAACATGTCTCTGATCAAGATGAAATGAAAATAACTTGCAAAGTAAGAGTGGGGGAGAGAGGGAGGAAAAGTCAGTACAAAGGCTCATATATTAGCTATACTGTCTCTGGGCAGTCTCACTGCAGCAATATTCACTGTAGGGAACTTACTGCTTCCTCAAAGTGGCTGGTTTGTCCAGGAAAAATCTCACATTCATAAGACAATTCAATGAACAATTACGTAAGTCAGCATGTAATTATAATTATCATGTTTGAGGATCACTCAGACAGTATGGCTTAAGCTCACTACTTTACCACTTATGCCAACTATGAACAGTTGTCTTGTGAGATTGTCATATGAACAGAGTTTCTTTTCATTATTGGGTGATTTTGCTGCATTACAGCCCTTGAAATCCAGCCAGCTGCAACTTAGCAACAACTTCAGCCAGGAAGCAAGTGGTATGCTGGAGCCATTAATACCATAATCTTTTCCAGTACTGCTACATGGCTGAAAGGAGAATGAAAGCGAAAATGAATTGGACAAAACTCCGCCATCATCACTAGCTGATTTTATAGAACATGCAACTGAAAGAGCTGAGGAGGCAGAATGAAGTGACGCTGCTGCTACCACAACCTGGCTCTATCCTACTGCTGTATCATAGGCTTCCGTGTTAACAATCTTGTGTGTTTAACTATGACTGCCCTCCCTTTATGCCACTGCGCTTATCCACACCCCCACGCCACACATCAACCCGGCTGCCCTATGCTCCCCTCCCTTTCTCTCTCATTGTTCACGTTTGCTATGCTTGCCAAATGCTTTGCTGGGCTGCATGGCAGCCAGATTAGACCATCAAAAAGTGACAATGCAGGATCAGGGTCAACTCTGGCCCGTCAGCTGATTCCAATTGTCAACTGCTTCAAACAAATAAAGGCAACAGAATATGGACAGAGGCACAGAGAGAAATGAAGCGAGGGGGGAGGTGGGGAGTAGTTTGCATGGCAAGCTATTCATATCTAGCACTTTCACCTATTCTGATTGCCTCTGTGGCCCATACCTGGATCATAGACAAGGTCTATACCAATTTTAGCACACATTTACTTCTCTTTAAATGGCAGCGAAGGTCATATTTAACACTGCACAAGAGGAACTAATGTAGCAATTAATGTTGACAGTAACATGAATTGTCTTCAAATAGAAGTGGTTAGAAAAATACTGAACATAAACCTTACACCTAACACAAACAGTATATCAGAATGATATCTATTATATCCATACTGTATAAGGAAACCAAGCTACTATTTCAGAAATGAATAACATAAGCGATAAGCTTAAAAGAAATAACAACAATGTACTAACATTAATATGAGTGGTGTTTCATGTTGTGCTTAAAGCCTAAAGAAGAGAAAGACTCACTTTACACACACCTATACCACATTGCCTTTATACAATTAGCTGTGATTACTTGACTTGAGTCAAATTATTTTTCAATAAGTTGGCTGTGAAAAATGGCAAATCTAGGCAACAGACAAGGGCACGTCTGTCCAAAACTAAAATTTAAGATAAGCTTTGGAATTAAGCTACTTTTTCAGACTTCTGTTTCAGTGTTTCCTCATTTATTTATACACATCTGCTCGGCTTTGAGTCTGTCATACTCCCTTGCTCTGTCAAGACAGCATAGGCATGTGTGTTTTGCGCAGCTTGCGCTGCATGTTTCATGCAGGCCCTCACATAGCAGTGACTGCTGTTTGAGTGACAAACACAGCAGATGCTGACATTATCAAATGCTAAGTGCCTGTCGTCCCCCCGTGCTTTTGCCCTGTTATGGCCCTTAGACGAGGTGAGCAGTCGGGCCACCTGACTCTGAGTGAGTGTGTGTGTGTGTGTGTGTGTGTGTGTGTGTGTGTGTGTGTGTGTGTGTGTGTGTGTGTGTGTGTGTGTGTGTGTGTGTGTGTGTGTGTGTGTAAGTGAGCAAGCATAAATGTGCATGTGTATGTTACAAATAGACCTGCCCCTGGTGTGCCATATCAAGCTGGCCCTATATTGACCTCCATCCTGTCTACAAGCAGTGCTGTATATCCCTCAGCTGTCGCTGGCCACTCTGAGAGCCCAATTTGTGCCTTGGCAGAAAAAGTCAATAATTATAACAGCTGACTATGTTTCAAAGTTGCCTCCCTCACAAAAGAGTGTCAAAGGAACATTTATTATGATTGTGAAGAGGTGAAGGCTGAAAAAAGGCCCAATAAATGTCCCTAAACTGAATATTGTTGAAACTTTTGGGAGGCATCAGGGAGCTCAGTATTGCAGTAATGACATTAAAAAGAAAATGCAAAGCATGTTTAAAATGTGAGAAATACTGTCTGCGGAAATGAAACTATAAGCCACGAGCTTGGAATAGGCCTTTTTTGTGAATACTATTGTGATTATTTTTGCATTAACAGAGAGGAGATTTTAATAAAAGAATTTTACAATACTGTACTAGTATAGGTCCCTGAAAGAGACATAAAATAATCTGCCTTCAGTCACTGTTCAAACAGTACCCTTCACGCTGCAAACCAGTCCTTAGGACTTAAATGAGAATGACTGGTTTAAATTAATGCTGTGACTTGACACCCCTGAGCACTACTGTAGGCATAAGGGTGAGAGAGCTTGTGCATGTAGTTATGCCTCTGCATTTGTCTATTGGCCGTCTTGGTGACCGGAGCGGCAGTGTGCTTGCAGCAGGGCCCATCTGTCAGAGCCTGTAATTGCTTCATGACTCCAGGACATTTGACTCAAGTGCACTGCCACAGATTATTATTATCCTTTTCTCAGGGAACAATTTTGTCTCACTCTCAGAAATGGGGGGGGGGGGGGGGGGGGGGGTAATCAAAAAAATTAAAAAAAAAAAACAGAGGATAAAAACAAAGCCTGGGAGG
>JAVQJX010008570.1:0-16163 GCA_036025115.1 Ambassis agassizii | reverse complement strand
CGCTTAACGTCTGGATGACTAGCCTGCAGAAACCGGTAACTGTGTGGTTTTTGTGTTTTAGTGGCACCGCACGCCCACCACGCAAGAGACGGACGGCTTCCAGGTGAAGCGACCGGGAGACGTGAGTGTGCGCTGCACTCTGCTGCTGATGCTGGACTACCAGGTGAGGCTCAGCACGCTGACGGAGCCGTATCGTGAAATCACAGCATTACAGTGCGTGATGAGGATGCGCGCTGTGATGTTGTCGGCTGTGTTGTAATAGGATTGTATTTGTCGCCGCAGCCTCCTCAGTTTAAGCTGGACCCTCGCCTGGCGCGCCTGCTTGGCATCCACACTCAGACCCGCTCCTGTATCATCCAGGCCCTGTGGCAGTACGTAAAAACCAACAAGCTGCAGGACTCCCACGATAAGGAGTACATCAACTGTGACAAGTACTTCCAACAGGTGCGAGAACGATCACGAGAGCAAATCACAATCGCCACCATGAGAAATGACTCCATTCATTCATTGTCACCCTCCGCTACAGATTTTTGACTGCCCTCGGCTGAAGTTCTCTGAAATCCCTCAGCGCCTCACCAACCTCCTCCTGCCCCCTGACCCCATTGTCATCAACCATGTTATCAGGTATGTCAGCTCTCTTTAGTGAACACAGCCTCATTGAGATACTTTACAGCTTTGACAAAAAAAAACAAAAAAAAAACAGTATTACTTCTGTTCCCAAAATACGACTCAAGTTAAAACCTTTCTTTGTGTGTAACCAGTTCTTTTTGGTACTGTTATAATCCACCCACACAAAACAAAAGAAACATCTAATTAGCACATCTAATGTGTCTTTGAGACATCAGTCAGACTCTCTGATTTTGTCTCACTGGTGCATAAATTATCCATCACTCTTTTCTTCATCAGCGTGGACCCCAACGACCAGAAGAAGACGGCCTGCTACGACATCGACGTGGAGGTGGAAGACCCCCTGAAGAGCCAGATGAGCAGCTTCCTCCTCTCCACTGCCAACCAGCAGGAAATTGCTTCACTTGACAACAAAGTGAGATCATCGCACTCTGAAAAACGTGTTTGATGCCGTTTCTGTCACACTGATATAAATAAATAAATCATAAACCACGAGAATGACGTTGCACATCATACAGTTCAATGGACGTTTTGTTTTCACGCCGCGCTTTGTTAAATGTGGGTGAGCAGGAAGAAGTATTTCATTTGAGTGTTTAAAATCGAAGTACTACAAGTCTTTATTAATCTTTTTATTTTTTTTCTACACTGCAATGTTACAATAAGAAATGGTCACACAGGAAATGCTTGTTTTATTTTGAAGTGCCCCGTGTGTTAATGCTTCTCAGATCCACGAGACCATTGAGTCCATCAACCAGCTGAAGATCCAGAGGGACTTCATGCTCAGTTTCTCCAGAGACCCTAAGGGCTACATCCAGGACTGGCTCAAATCCCAGAGCCGAGACCTCAAGGTTTGATTCTTATTGACTGTTCCTACTCGAGCCGCACACAT
Source organism: Ambassis agassizii (assembly GCA_036025115.1). NCBI lineage: Eukaryota > Metazoa > Chordata > Actinopteri > Ambassidae > Ambassis > Ambassis agassizii. The sequence continues at coordinate 14,647 of JAVQJX010008570.1, read as the reverse complement.
GCACTGATGTCACTGTTCTGCTAGATCGAAGCTACCATACTAAAGAGATAAATATTCCATATTGTACTCAGCAACACACAAGACAAATATTTACAAAGAATAAAAGCCCAAACCAGCAAGATCTTTTGGTAAATAATAAATAGAGGTACAATACTGTCATCAGGACCTCCTCTATATCCCACCCATGTTCACAAACAACAGAAACACCTTTCACACAGAACAATCTGTGAGCAGGCCGAGTGAAAAGGCTTACTGTATATTATATATATATATATATATATATATTAAAGTCCACCCTAATTATGTATTAGTAATGAGCACATATGGCAACATAGATCTTTATGACAAACAAATACAGCCAGGTCATGGACATGAATGAGAGCATCCACAGGCATCTTCCCTTAAACACCAGACTCTTCTTCCTCTGACAAAAGGAAACCGTCTTCACTCACACACCTTTAACACACATACATTATTGATGAGTATTATTTGTGTTGTTCCCTGTCGCAGTTAATGACAGACGTAGTGGGGAACCCTGAGGAGGAGAGGAGGGCGGCGTTTTACCATGAACCCTGGTCCCAGGAGGCCGTCAGCCGCTATTTCTACTGCAAGGTGAGGAAACGCTTTTTCTATTCACAGCACAACTTCCTGTAGACGCACGACAATATTGGTAGTTTCACTTCTCCTCTCTCCATGGCAGATCCAGCAGAGGAGACAGGAGCTGGAACAGGCCTTGGCGGTTCGCAACACCTAAAGCAAAAAGCTCCCCTGGATTCTGATTACAGAGCTGTGTGTGTGTTTGTTCGTGTGTGTGTGTGTGTGTCTGGTGAAACCTTCAAAGTATTAACTGTCTTCATCAGTTCAGTTGCTCGGCAGTGTTTTGACATCACATGAAAACTCACGTGAGGTCTTCACACGACAGCAGCGCATGTGGATGACAGACGCTGACCATCCATCCCTCTGCTTTGTAAATAGAATCTCAGTAGAAAAACTCCACCAGCTGCTCACACACCACCGTGTTTTTGGATTTTCACCTCAAAGAGTCTGCAGACAGAAGTGATGAAACTGGGCGACACACTGCTTCCTCGCAGCGCTCCGGAACCGGTCTTCGTGTTTTATTATTATTTTTTATTACGAGTGTGACTGTGTGTATTTGTTCTGATTATGGGAGGGTTTTTGAACGGTTAATTAATTACACCAGCAGAGTGGAGATGACGCCGTGACACACTGAGAGGGGTGTGGATTTCATTTCGTTTCAAATGGAGTGAATCAATGCCTCCAGGGTGTTTCACATGCCTAAAAAACAGACGGTGTTAACAAGGAGTGATTGATACGTTTTTGTTTTTTTGTTTTTTTTTTGGCTTAAAGTAGAAGGAGATGAGTTCTACAGCAGAATGCAGAATGACCAAGGTGTCAGCACACCGGAGCCTGAAGGTGTGATGAGAAGCAGGTTCAGCAACAACAAGCCAGGCTGACATTTTTGAGGCAGATCCTTTAGTCCTGGGTCCAACACTTCCTGCCAGAAGCAAAATGGGCATCGAGGTGATGGCCACATGTTTTCTGAGCACCGCTGGTGACCGACCTGGGTCACGACACTACAGGGGGCGAGTACATGTGTCTCCGAGATAGCTATGAGGAAATCAAGATTCAGGAAGAGCAGTGCTGTTCCACCAGGACAATGCTGCTCAACACTGATCCTGTTCACCTGATTTGAGAATACTACATCTCTACAACCTCTACAAAGAAGGGATCTGTATGCTCCCCTACGGACTAAGTGTGTTTTAGTTGTAGGAGTGGACTCCATCTACTGGGCCATGTATTTATCAATCAGCCCCGGTATTATTTGATAACTGTGTTTTAATGAAGGAGAAAACAAGTATTGATGACCTTCTCTTCCTTTAATGTTTCCGTCACACACTGCCTCTTTATTAACTCGTGTAGTTTATGTCCTGAAGGTGTTACCAAAGGTTGCAACAAGAAGAAGAGAACATGATCACTGAAACAGAAGTGGGTAAAAATCCACACCTGGATTTAACTGAAATCGAGCAGTTGTTCTCGTAAATAATTTAAGCACAGGTCTGTGGACTTTTGTCTGTTTCTACAACTTTTTTATGTTGACACAAAAAAAAGTTGTTTTTTTTCTTTTTTAGAGATGTGAATGTAAATATGTTTTCTCTCCCTTAAGAGGGCCAACTGTACAGTATACAACAGACTATCTATGTGTGCTTGTTTTAAGGGGACTGGGGGTTGTATTCGGGGAGGGGAGGGGAGGGCGGCTGTGTAACATGTTGCAGTATGGGAGCTCCATGAGTTTTGAATTAGTAGGGCAGGAATGTTAGCGTTCCTCTGTGGACTGTCTCGGGTCGGGGTGGGTTTATTTTAGGTCCATCGCGCGTCACGCATCGTGGGATCTGCAACAAAGACAGAAAGACATCCCTGACGTTCGGTCTCAGTAGCTGTAACACATTATATAATCTGCACCGGTCTCATTTTACACTTCTTTTTTCTTTTTTTTTTTAAAGAACTTGTATGTATATGTTGTATTGTCGGTTGAAAGGTTTTTTTGTTTTTCTAGATGGACCCTTTTGGGGGTTTCTTTGCACTGTGCTGTAATTCTGACTTTCTTCATCATTGGTGAGACCCTCTATATTATCCCAGCATTACACAAATGTGTGATTGGACAATTTCACAATGACCTATGCATGCTACCGTGGACATTAATCGATACATCTGACAAGACAGTGTGTGTAAATATAAGAAAACTGGCATAGTAGTGCGTGTGTGTGTGACAAGCACGGGACTCGTCACCTTCGTTGAAATGCCTTCTGGAAACTCTTTTTGCCAAAAATGAAATGCCCTACCAGCAGCAACTAACTGTAGGTGTAACTTTTCTGAGCTGTGTTTTTGTTACTAGGACTAAGTTATATTAACTGCACTCTGTAGAGGAGAAACAGTAGTCATAGGTAGTATTTTGGTCCTGTGTTTTGACCCGCTGTGGGTTTTCTTCATATGGCCAGGGCATTCACACTGTTGTCACCGATTCACTAGCACCCTCTTGTGGAGGAAACAAGAAGCTGCAGCTCCTGGGCTGTTACTGGCATACTGTTTGTCCCATCATCCCCTGCATGTGTTCCTGAAGAGTGGGAGCTGCTCTTTTTTTCCTCTGTTTACACTGTTTTATCAGAGGGTCACCGACAGGAAGGTTATAGTATACATAATACTGTATATCTGTAAAGAGCAAAGCTTGTTTGGTGATTACATACCACAGGAAAAAAAAATAAAGGGAAAACAGCTGTGACACTGCAAGACAGCCTGGATGTAAATAAAAAAGCGCTTGCCAAAGTTTGTAAATGCCATGATATCTAAAGTGTCTTTTGTTATCTTTTTGTGTTATGTACTCAGCTCCCTTTACAAATACAGATTTGTGAGGCTTAGTGTAAAATTCTATTTATTACAGTGAGACTCTTAAAGGGACACCATGTACAGCTTTATTCAGTTAAAAAGCTTTCAAAGTGAAATTAAAGTCACACTGTGTGTGTTTTTTAATATCTAAATTTTAAATAATAAATTTGTATTAAGGTGTGAGAATGTTAGTTAAACTTTGATTTTATCTACTAACCGGCACAACTAGAATTATGGTCAAATACATAGTTTGACTAAATAATGAAGAGCTCCATCACCCTCTTGGTTAAACTGTTGTTATGACCTTATTATCACTTATTATTAAACAGCTATATATGCTTCAAAAGAACTTCATATGGATCATGGATCCCTATTTTTTTCTTAGAAACCGGCTCTCCTTTTTTCTGCTGAGCCCTAGAGTCATCAGTTCACTATTAGAACACTCTACATTAACAGTGTTGACTCTGTGCTCAGACCCACCGGTGGGTTATATTTCCTGCATGAGCGAGGCGTTCTTCAGAGGTGGCAGACAGGCATTTTATTGTTCCCTGACCTCACCACAAGGAAGCAGGTGGAGACCATTTCACTGTGAGCTGTAGTTGTAAACGCTGAATGCAGCCCCACAGAAAGAGCCTCTTTCACTGCACTGTTCTCCTGAGCTGACAGTCTTCCTTGCATGGAAGCATTTTGCGGGGTGAGAGAGGTTAGAGGGGCCTGGGTGTAATCTTCTAACCCCTTCAGTGAGGAGGAAGAGGCTGTTTGAAGCAAGCCATTCAGCCTGCTCAGCCATCTCACTGTCAAGGTATACCACACAGTGCCACCTTGGCTATAGGGTAGACATGACCCTCCCTATGGGCACCGGGTTCACTGCTCTCCCCAAAGACATGTGTGTACAGAATACTCGCCAAAACTCCAGGAGGCCCGGGCAGGGGTGGAGATTTACTGACTTAATGTGAGGAGACGAGGCGGGGCAGGCTGCTTTGGAACAAACTGTTCACTGCCTTCAGGCACTGCAGTAAAGCTTTTAGGCAAACTGAGAAGACTACAAGATGTATTATTCTGAATATGAACACACCATCGTCGCTGACCACAAGATTTTTCTGCCATATTGCCTCCTCTTCAGCTCTGCCAAGCAGATAACAGACACCTCCAGGAATAACTGTTGAAGCATGCAGCACACAGATCCTCTAAACAGTTTCCTTTTGTCTAATGAGACTGAAACGAGCACTATACCACACTCTGAGCAGAAACACCACTCTTTAATACCTCTTTAAAAAGAACATGTACAGAAAAGGCAGCCATCAGCGTCAGTTCATTTCCAGTAAACATCTTCACAAATGAAGACTTATGGCTCAGGTTTTTTTTTAATAGTTAATTTGATCAATGAAGGCAATTCTTACTTCGACACATTGAATGTTGAGATATAAATACTGCTGCTTGTCTCTTCTGTGGAGGCAGCAGCTCTTCGCTCAGTCTGCTCGGGGAGACACATCCATGAATCATGATTCATCACTGTCTAGACATAACAGATTTTAAAAGTTACACACTCAGTCATTCTCATACTGAGCAGGGAGGTTTACAGCTGCACTCATTGGTCCTCTGAAGTGTCCTTGAGCAAAGAACTCCCCCTGACCTCTTCCCATCCTGGAGAGAATCACAGCATACATTATCAAGTCTTTTCTGTTTTGGACTGTGTGAGGTTTCAGCTCCGCGGCCTCTACGTGCTGTTGGCCTGCTCTTGTTCAAACAGCGCCATTGCGAGATGTGAGCGTGACCCCAGACCCTCCAGGTTGCTGAGGACACAGCGATGGTAGATGTCTTCACTGAAGCGCGGGTTGCACGCCCGCCGCACGTATTTCTGGATCAGCGCCGGCTCCACAGCTCTGAACACGTGCAGGCCTGAGTAACGCACAAAAATGTCATACACGTCCATGCTCTCCAGAAGCTCTTCGTTGTCCAAGATGTCAGCGGCCATTTTGGTGCGTGCTGTCATGTAGTCTGCGTTGTAGAAGCAGGCCTCGTCAAAGACGTGCCTGTCGAAGTGTCCGTCTCGCAGCGATTCTGAAGCAAAAGAGGAGGAGGCGGCAGACGGTTGCTGGTCGCGGTAGACCACCGCAGGGTTGTACTCTTGGAAGTGTATGGGGAAGAAGACCTGCCAGTTGCTGATGGCGTTCATCCTGCAGCGGTTCAGGAAGTCGGCATTCACCTCTGTCCAAACGCTCGCCAGGAAGAAGAGTGTGTCCACTGGGTGCTTTTTAGAGATGATGTCCATCAGCTTGACCTGTGAGGGCACCTCTGTCTTCACGCTGATCCAGGGGATCTTCACGTCTCCGTAGCGCTTCTCCACTTCTCCGATCATCGCCTTGATGCCAGCAAACACGTCAGTCTGACTGACGCGTTGTGCGTCGAACGGATCGTAGATGAACAAGAAGGTGAGTAAGACGTTGTCATGAGTGTCCAGAGTGTTCATCACGTACATGTCAAGGAAGTTACCGACGTAGTCCTGATCCTGCGCAGTGACGGGTAGGATCACCTGCACTCGAGTCGCCTCTGTGACGTACGGCATGGGGATAATCTCAACTGCACTCAGAGGACGCAGCAGGTTGACCCGTTTGGCGATGACCTGGCTGTGGCCTTTCTGTGTGTAGGCCTCTAGCGCCAGGTCCAGCATGTACTCCATACCACGGGTGGGGTCAAAACGCCGGTAACCATTCAGTAGACGCCGCTTGCGGAAGCGTAGCTGCGGCTGATAGCGCTCATTGAGACGCTCCACTGCGATCTCCAGAACTGCGTTTACATCAGCGCGGTCGGCCCCTCTCATCTCACACTTTGGAGAGCTGTCGACGCAGGAGTAAATGTGCTCCTCTGTGAAGTACTCCCAGTTTATGACCTCGAAACGGGTTCTGGGTTTGAAGGGAGGGTTGATTCCAATCGGCCATGTGACTCCAGCTTTTCCTTCCGGTGTCAGGTCGCTCAGGTTGTTAATCTGCATCTGATGAGGACACACAAAACATCTGTCAAACATAAAATTATATCCAAACGGAGCAAAGACATGACATCTTTGATCGCTCTGTGGTATAAGTTATATGTCAAAACAGCTCTAATAAACTATCATTAGCAGGTACTTTAATTATATAGTCAGGTAGAATGAGCCGACAGTGGAATGTAACACATCGTCTCCCAGTAAGACACTCCGGTCTCATCTTGGCTTGCTGACATGTATAAATATTGTATCAGTCAGGAATTTCTGGTGGGTGTGGTGAGAACAAAGTGTCTTCTCATCAGACTTGTTTATATGTGTGAATAAACACTTTACCTGCAGCTGCTGGATCTGCAGGTAGGTCCATTCCAACTCGATCTGACTGAAGCGTTTGTGTAGGCGGTACATGAGATTTGGTTCGGACACAGGATGGACAGTGAATGCATTTTTAAACTGCACACTGTCCTCACGCTCTGGATCTGCATTTTTCCCCAGCTCAAAGTAGCGATAGGTCATCTCCTGTCAGTCACACAAAGAAAAGAAGATCACTTTGAAGGACGCTGCTCTAAAATTGCATATTTCCAGTGGTGTCCAAACTTTTTACCTGGTGCACCTCCACACAACTGAGACCCAGGTAATCAATAATGCAGCGACCCAGCCACTCATCAGGTCTCACGCTGAGGATGTCATTACGACAGGTGTCGAGATGGGGCTGCAGGCGTGCCAGCAGACTGCGGGACAGCAGGTAGCCGTAGCCGCCGTGGCAGTAGCGTGCTTTCTCCTCCCCGCCAATGAACTCCTCCGCCCTGCCCATGTACAGGTCCTGACCCGCACTCAGGTGCCCCACCAGCTCCGACAGACGATCCGCCTGCATGTAAGTATCATCCTGGGCTAGGAGGAACCAGTCGTACTCTGATCCGTAGTGCTGGTGAAGGTGACGCACCGTCTCATACATCAGCCACACTGGACGGTCGTCGCCATGGGCGACCACGGTCATGCCGTGAGGCACTTTGGGGCTGCGCAGGCCTGTGAAGAAGAAGGTGCGGTGGAAGTGGTGGGCAACAGTGCGGTTCACTGCCACAGCCAGTGTGTTGAGGGTGGCCCGAGACGTCAGCACGCCGACGAGCAGCCGCTCTCTGATGCCCAGTTCAGTGTGAATGTATCGAGTTCTGATGAAGAGGACGAAAACACAGAAAACAGACCAAATCTGTGTTTAAAAATGAAACACAGACTTTTCTTATGTTCTATATCTATGTAAATATGAACCCTATTTAAATGTTTTTTTCCAGCCAATAATGAGCTGTAGGCTTTGAAATAAGACATTTCTTATACAGGTAAACATCTGAGCTGTAAGAAGAGATTTCGCTTACGAGATATAATCTCTAATCTATAGCTGCATGCTCAGTGCATTTAGTTTTAGCAAAGAATTCAATCAAAGCCTGTGAAATGCAGAATTAATAAACATAAAACCCTGTATCCAAGTTGTCTCAGGTTTACTTAAACAACTCTGGTTTGATACATGCAATGAGTGCTTTAGAGAGAAAATATGTCCACTAAAAAGCATAGGATTAGTGTAAACAGTGACCTTCCACACTTACCTGAGGACCTTCTTGTGTGGCTTGTTTGGATCCTTGTGATAGGGCACTATACGTGGCTGGAAGTCTTCCTCCATAGCTCCATCCCTGGAGTCTCTCTGGGCCCTCTCCCCTCTCCCCAGGAAGAGCCCACCATTGCCCATTTCATCCCTACAGGAGTCATCTGTGTCCCCCTGTGTCCAGGACACCATCAAAAGGCTCAGACTGCATCCCAGAGACAGCCCGAGGATGAGGGGCAAAGCAGGCCTGAACAGGGCCAAAAATGAGGACAGACGCATGTCTGGCAGTAAAGAGGCGCACTTTAAGAAAACCTGACTCTGTTTAACACAAAATGAGTTTGATTTGTTGTTCACATAAATGTGTCTTATATTCCGTTTCCCGTCCTAGTCAGCGATGTAAGTAGGTTTCTTATCGGCATTTGAAAGATTACAGTAAAAAGGTTCGTTTTAAAAGACCAAATAAGGGGTTTATATGGGTACATATTATTAACGCGACTTCATTGCTGCGTAACAACATGAGCTGGTCGTGTCATTGTCATGCAAACTGTCTTTCTCGTATTTTCGACTTTATGAGCTAACGTCATTTAATTAGCTTAACTCATTTCGGCTAGCATTAACGCTAAAAGCTACTTCCAAAGTCGGCTAACTAATAAAGCTATAGTAAATACAGGTTGTTATTAGTGGTCATTAACGAAAAGAAATTGGAGTGACTTGAAAATGTTTTTTTTCATGACCGCTGCTTTAGAAATAACGTCTACATTAACGTAGTCTGTCGGAAGGAAGCTAGCAGAGAGCTAACGGCGCGTCCGTTGTTTCAATGCACATTCGACCATCCATCTCCACGAAGACTCGAGCCAATTTTCATCGTCGATACAGGTAGAAATCCATCGAGCAGCAGCAGCACATTCACATGTCGTCCATTTTCAGTTTCTTGACTTCCTTAAAACTGAGTGCCACACACACACAGACGGAGTGAGGAGGAAACAGTGCGTCCTCTCATGTCGTTTCATCACTGAACTGCTGCTGCAGCATCACCTCACACCCAGCAATAACAACTGACAAACGGCCAAACGACATATAAATATTTATATTCATGTATAATATAATCATTTAGAGCAATGACAACCTATTTGTCTTAAATAACGATAAAAAAGATGCATGTAAGTAGTTAAACCTCAGTAATGTGACCACCACTGCACTGACTTTTAATTCATTTATTTTTATTTCAGCCGCTGTCGAGGAAATAATTGCATAGTTTTAAGGATTTACCAATTAAATTTGCCACCAGTTTAGACGTAAAGAATATTTTACTGCAGTCCCACGAGAAGAGGAGGGTACTTTTATTCTCACCGCCCTTTTTGCCCATATATGGTCCGTCTGGCGGTTTGGCGAGCCGCTACATCCACCCGGCGAAAAGTGGACACGAGACGTCGGTGTGCTCCCGAGACCAGCGCTGCGTTATTAAGGTAAGCGTGGCATTAACGGCGTCTGACAGCGCCGGTATTTCTGTAGGACAAACGCAGGTTTCTGTTAGGATGAACACCGGCCTAAAAAACAAACAAAAAAACAGTCGGTAGCCGTTTTTAGTCCTTTGCCGTAGCTAGTTGGGCCTTGCGTTAAATTAGCGTTAGCTTCTCAGGCCTGTCAGTTGTAGCTCTTAGCTTAGCAAGAAGGCTAACACGCTAACTGCCAATTTATCGGAATTGTAAAAATTTACTTTTTCCATTGGGACGCTCTGGGTTAATCAGATCCCTGAGTTTTTTTTTTGATACTCTCGTCATTTTTAATTCGCGGTGAAGTGACAACACCGTAGATGTTAGCAGCATCACACAGCTAACAGCTGAGCTATAAAGCTGTGTGAGCCCAACGTGCGGGCAGGTGGCACTGGAACGAACCAAAACGCGGTCTTGGTTAGCAGTACCACCATTACCACCGGACTTCACCATATTAGATCTTTAATTTGTGTCGCTTTGTAAATTGATTTTCATTCCGTTAATGGAACTCGTAGCATATCTCGATATTGTTAAGTGGGAAGTTTAAGTAGCATTTTTAAACTGAGAGAGTGCCTATGTGATACTAATGGCACTTTACGTAAGCGGTTAGTCATTTGTACCTGATTCATACACTTTATGACATTTGCTTGATGCACTGGAAGTGATCGGACCAAATTCTCAGATCTCAAATTCTCAAGCACCTGAGAAACAGGCTCTTGCTGATGTTTTTCCTGACATGGTGCATTTAGAGAGTGAGGTTGTTGATGCTTGTCCTTTGTTATAACTTTTGAATAGCCTTGCACAACCATGCCGTCTGATTTGGCTAAGAAGAAGGCAGCAAAGAAGAAGGAGGCTGCCAAAGCCCGCCAGCGTACCAAGAAAGCTGATGAAGTAAATGAGGAGACTGATCAACCAGAGACCCAGCTTAATGGAGCAGAGAGCAATGGTAAGAGCTGGAACATCCAGCGACCAATTTTTATCCAGTCACTTTCTCGGTTTATGAGTTCATAACTATATGGACATGTTTGATTGACAGGTGTTGCCAGTCTCACAAAGGAGCTGGATGAGTTTGAGCTGCGGAAGTCAGAGGCACGAGCAGTGACGGGTGTTCTTGCCTCCCACCCCAACAGCACTGATGTCCACATAAGCAGCCTGTCACTCACCTTCCATGGTCAAGAGCTGCTAGCAGACACCAGCCTGGAGCTCAATTCAGGCAGACGCTATGGCCTCATTGGTCTTAATGGCACAGGTAACCCTTTTCACTATCTTATTTTATTCTCCGCATATTACCACTAATTGAGTTGCTCAATTATTTACCCCATTGATCTGTTCTCTAGGAAAATCCATGCTGTTGTCAGCCATCGGACATCGTGAAATTCCTATTCCAGAGCACATAGATATTTACCACTTGACCCGGGAAATGGCGCCCAGCGACAAGACTGCCATCCAGTGCGTCATGGAGGTGGATGAACAGAGGCTCATGCTGGAGAAGGAGGTGGAAAGACTTGCCCATGAAGACTGTGAGTTACATGTGACGTACCACACATCAAAACAAATTATTAAAAGAAACACAATGCAGACCTATAGTAAATGTCCTTATGCTCCACTTGTATAGCTGAGTGCGAGAAGCTGATGGAGCTGTACGAGCGTCTAGAGGAGCTGGATGCAGACAAAGCACAGATGCGAGCTTCTCGGATCCTCCATGGTTTGGGCTTCACGCCTGCTATGCAGCAGAAGAAACTGAAGGATTTCAGTGGAGGGTGGAGGATGCGTGTTGCTCTGGCCAGGTAAAGACAAAAAGAGTTCAGTAATGTATTTGTTTCTCTCTGCTTATGTTTGAATTTGCAACTGGGATATGATGTATGGTCTTGATTATAGATTTAGATTTGTTGTGCCAACCCTTTTTTGTCAACATGTTTCTATCGAATGATTTTATAAGTCAAACTGTGGAAGATGACAAGGCTTCATTCACGATTATTAATGATCCGTTATATTTTTAGAGCCTTGTTCATCAAGCCTTTCATGCTGTTGTTGGATGAGCCCACAAACCACTTGGACCTGGATGCCTGTGTGTGGTTGGAGGAGGAGCTTAAGTCGTAAGTGTTAAAATGTGAATCATCCAGTAAGAATTTCTTGAGTTGCGTAATGATTAACCAGATGCTGCTTTTCAGGTTCAAGCGAATCCTTGTGCTCATCTCACACTCTCAAGACTTCCTGAATGGTGTGTGTACCAACATCATCCATTTGCATCAGAGAAAACTGAAATACTACACGGTAAGAAACGCTGTGCTGCTGGGGAGGCTTCTCTAAGCAACATTAGGAACCTCTGTTCTAGAAAGGAAATGCCCTTGGCATGCTATGAAAGGCCTTCGGAAGTGTGAATGTTGATGTATGAAGTCTGATAATGCTAAGTAAAGACATTGTGGGGTCAGCTGTTACTAATTATGTGCCTGTGTTGGATGACTCTGCAAATCTATTTTTGTTTTTTAAGGGTAACTATGACCAGTATGTGAAGACCAGAGAGGAGCTGGAAGAGAACCAGATGAAGCGCTTCAACTGGGAACAGGACCAGATAGCACACATGAAGGTAAAGGAAGGACACCGTGTGGTGAAATGTTCTCATTGCACATGACAGATTGTTAGGAGTATAGGCAGAGCGGAGAACTCTCCTACAGAATGCTGATAAGATGGTTCCGAAAAGAGCGCAATAGAGCTTTAGCCTAAATGTTAACGCAACATTTTAGTGTGCGTTTTTTCTGGTTGTCACTTGTAGTGAAATACTGCTAGTTATGTTAAACACCATGAGACATTTCCAGCAGTCACCGTATATTATTTTTTTGCATGCAAATGGATTCCATTAAAGGATGATGGTACATAATTTTAGTTGACCATTCACAATCCATGAACGAAAATACTAGCCTTTTTTGGGCAAAATCGCATGCTTCCAAGATTAAGTGTGTTTTTTGTGTAGGAGTGTGTGTGTATTTTAGTCATTTGGCTTTGTTCACTGCTTTTCAGGAGCATAGAAAACTATCTCATCCTCTCACTTTAGAGTGTAGCCAGTTTTGGTACACTGGCATTAACATTGATGGGTTGGGTTCTGGTAGAGGTTTTAAATGGAGCCAACTGTGGCACCTAACCAAGATGGCATTTCACACATGAAAAAGCGAGCTAAATTGATCATATGTGAGGATCTGCAAGGAGTTTCACCCCCAAGACATAAGGAGCACAAGGAGTACCAGGTTTCTAGAAAAACAATCACTGACATGTTATGTTTTCTTCTCCAGAATTACATAGCCAGATTTGGTCATGGCTCTGCAAAGCTGGCACGACAAGCACAGAGCAAAGAGAAGACACTGCAGAAGATGGTGGCATCAGGCTTGACTGAAAGAGTTGTAAATGACAAGGTACCGTAATACTGTGGGTTACTGAGAAGCTTCAAATTGTGACTCATAGAAAACTGCATCTATTGAAGATTGTGTGGTAAGCAGTGAATGCTCCATCACAGTACTTAAACTTCCCTGTTCCTTCCTCAGACTCTGTCATTTTATTTTCCTCCCTGTGGGAAGATTCCTCCTCCTGTTATCATGGTTCAGAATGTGAGCTTCAAGTACAGTGACAACACGGTAAGTACAGATGACACAGATGGAGGTTTTTTTTTTGTTTTTTCCCCCTGAATAAAATGTGGAGTTATCTCAGTCTGACTCAATTTCTTTTGTAGCCACACATATATAAAAACTTGGAGTTTGGTATTGACTTGGATACACGAGTGGCCCTGGTGGGACCCAATGGAGCAGGAAAGTCCACCCTGTTGAAGCTGCTCATGGGAGAGGTATGTATATTTACATGTTCTATTTTTATTACAACCCACAGTTGCTCTCAGAGCTTTCAGGTTCATTCTTCTCTTTGTAGCTCCTACCTACTGATGGTATGATCCGCAAGCATTCTCACGTGAAGATTGGGAGGTATCATCAGGTAAAGAATCCTAGGAATCAGTGTTTAGACAGAACTTCACTGTTCACATGCTGCATTAGAATTGGCTTGTACAATTGGATTAAGTACCTCTGTCCTCTTACAGCATCTGACGGAACAGCTGGAGCTTGACTTGTCTCCTTTGGAGTACATGATGAAGTGTTTCCCTGAGATCAAAGAGAAGGAGGAGATGAGGAAGATCATTGGTCGTTACGGCCTAACAGGAAAACAGCAGGTTAGAAGGGGTTTTTATTCTAGAAAACACAAGTTGACTATATTTTTCCCTCTACTGGAAACATTTCACCATTCTCTACCATTAACCCTGCAGGTCAGTCCAATAAGGAACTTGTCAGATGGTCAGAAGTGTCGGGTGTGTTTTGCCTGGCTGGCCTGGCAAAACCCTCACATGCTGTTCCTTGATGAGCCGACCAATCACCTGGATATCGAAACAATTGATGCACTGGCAGAAGCAGTCAATGAGTTTGAGGGTGGTATGATGCTAGTTAGCCACGACTTCAGGCTAATTCAACAGGTATGCATTCTTTATTCGATGAAATAATTTGGAAGTGAACTGTAGGATTTGTTCCAATTGTGATGACCTTCCTTCTAGGTGGCTCAGGAGATCTGGGTGTGTGAGAATCAAACCATCACAAAGTGGAATAGGGACATCCTGGCATACAAGGAGCATTTGAAATCAAAGATTGAAAAGCAGCAAGCGCATGACATCTAAAGCTGCATCACATTGAGCCACTCCTTTATTTTGCATCATGGATCTGACCTGCAGGCTCCTGAAGGGATGAGTCCTAACTAGAATCCAAACAATCTCTTATGCATCTTACTGGACACATCTCTTGTACATGTGGTACTGTATTACCATCTTGGTTTGACAGTGCTGCACCATGGTCTGACCACAACAACCCCACCCTACCAACCTTCTCCCTCGACCTCAGGCTGCACTCTGATTGGCTGATTCACCTGAAGCGTCTTGGTGCATTTTGGAATGCATTCCATTGTGCTGTCTTCATAGAAAAGTTTTATTTTTCCACATGTTCTGTTTTATCCCAACATGTATGCAGCAGCTTTTAGGTCATATTTTATGATATTTAAAAGTTGACTTTTTTTCTCTGTAAAAAAAACAAACAAAAGAGCAGTTCTGCCTTATTTAACAATGTAATGCAATAAAGGTTTGTCTGAATAAATGGAGCA
>JAVQJX010008527.1:0-11836 GCA_036025115.1 Ambassis agassizii | reverse complement strand
TTTAATCATTTATTAAAAACTAGAACTATTAAGGTAATCTTAAAAAATGAAGGTAAAAACTGTGCGTAAAATGTCATGAAGAAAAGTAGAGGCAGAGAAAAAAAATCACTTTTATTGATTTATTTCATAAAACATATTGAGCACATGTTCATCTATGCTGCTTAATCCAGTAACCGGTCTGAAGAACAAGCCTGCTACTGCGTCCGGGTCCACAGAGCGCAGGGTGTGCAGCACCACACGCAGGTTTCCAACTCGGCCCGTGTCACCCCTGTAGACAGTCATCACATGTTCGTAAAGTGCGCATTCAGCCTCCCTCTGAAGCGCATGGATGTACTCCCGACACTCCAATTCGGTCACTTCTGCAGAACAATGACAGAAAAGCCCACAACTGAAGTGTGTAAATTCACGATGTAATAACTTTAATGCATGACATATTTCAGTCTGTGCGTAACCAGCAGAATCTGAAGTGATACTTGATTCTTACCCGGGCAGAAAAGCACAGCTCCTTTCAAATACGCGTACTCTTTCAGGCTGATCTTCAGTCCTCTGCATTTTCCCAGAAAGGTTTTGATAAGCTCCACATCATCCACGGGCACCCCTGGATCTTCTTGTCTCTCTGTATCGTGCGTCAAAATCCGGTGTAACAGACTGTGTTGCTGCGTTTCCACCGTGTCGAAATCCACGGAGTCCTGCACCAAACCCAAAATCAGCAGTGGTGCCCAGCTGTTGCGCACCAATCGGATCTGGTCTCCGGTCGGCAAACCCCAGAAACACGGCACGTTTTTAACGAACCTAAACGTTTTTATAAGCACATCTGACACGGCTTTGAAAACTAACTTTGGAGCTCGAATAGTCACTAGTTTCTTTCTGGACGCGCAGGAGCAAATGTGCTCTTGCGCTTGTGCCGTGCGTCTTTGCGCACACTGAGAGCCTCTCCTCAGGATGCTGTAGAGGATGCTTCTGTGTCTTGTGTCCTCACTGCCTCTGCAGCACGACATACTGGTCTGCAAAGAGGGGGGGGGATGATTATGAGCATCTTAACATCTTTTTTTATAGCGGTGCCAACCCAGAATCATACGTCCGGTTTGTTTTTTCACAATAAAAGACGTGATTGACTATTTTGGTTCGAAACCTAAGGCTTTAATTTGGAAAAATGATTTGACTGAAGATTCAGTCTGGTTAGTGTTTAATGGCCTGGAGCAGGGCCGGAACTGGGCCCCTGCCTCATTGTGAAACACTGCTTTTATGTATTTTGTGCACAGCTTATCACAGATTGTAGATTAAAATCTCCTCTGCTTTCTGGGGCTTAATTTAAAGTGTTTTAAAGCAGCTTGTTGTCATATCAGGAGCATGTTAAACCTTGTTTGTGTATGCAAAGACAAACAGGCTCCTGTTATTGTGAAGCACAATCCACCTGGTAGCCTTATTACCCTCACGTCAGGACACAAGTGTTTTTATTTTGCATATAGTTTTTGTGTTGCTGCACCCGGTCAGCCCTTTAGAGTTTGGTTCAACAGACTGACACAAGAATCAAAGGAAAGCTGCCCTCAGTGTGTAATTACATTACAAGGTTTCTCCTTGTACAGGAATCTGTTTCCATAGTAACAAAAAGCAGGAGGAAACATACATCTGATTTCAATCTGAATGATGTGCAAGACTTCTGAAGGATCTTTCATTGCATCTGTTGCTAATGATCCTCCTTTTTATTTCTCAAGGTTGTTTATAAAGAGTTTCATTCATCATCAAGGCATTTTTGCACTTTTCCACACTGGACTTATACAAGCTCCAATGCTGAGAAAAGCCTTGAAGCAGCTTTGTTTCGGTTTAAGGAGACCTGATGGCTCAGTGCTCTTAAAGCAGTGAGCAGTGAGGTCAGTTACAACTGCAGGGAGATAAAGACTAAACCAAATGTGCTTAAACCCAAAGATGCAACGTTTCAGTGTAGATGTTGTTGCTAAAAGTTGCCAGAAGAGGGGGTTGGTTGTGTTTCTGTTTCACTCCCCTACTATGTATGTAGTGCAGAGGAAACCAGATCCATTGTGGGCATGCGCACTGCTTGTGTTTATGGCGCCTACAAGTAGATAAATGGATCTGATCGATCATTTAAAATCATTGACAAGCCTTTTTGCCTGCACTAATATCATTTTAGTGCCACTTCTCGCAGGCGAGGCTTCCAGATGGAGGCGGTGAGTGCGCAGATCCACGTGCACGAGGACTCTGGAGAAGCAAGCGCAGCCATGCTGTGGTCAATAGAAGAGGCTCTGGAGAGGCAGACCCTGCAGATAGGAGCGTCTGCTTGCGGAGCCACGGCGGTGGTGGACGTGCTGAAGGCACTCGGTGTGGATGTGGCTCCAGAGGAGGCTGACCGGTGCGTAAAGACGCGCCTGAGGAGGAACGAGTCACCACTTCCAGACTACCTGTTGTCCCGGAGTGAAGCAGGTATTTAGACAAAACTTGTATGAATGAGACTAATGTGTGATGTTTTGCAACTTTTTTTAAAATGCATTATTTAATATTCACCCCTTCAATCATGTTGGAAGTTTTGGATTGGGTTTCCTAGATTCAAGAAAACTGTGCATATTTTATATTCTGATATAGTACAATTTTTATATCTATATAGTGGGATGTTACAGACATGTCAACATTTTATAGTTGGAAAAACTTTTCATTTTAATATTCCAAGTACAATATTTGTTTTTAGGTGCGACCCACGCTCAGCTCATCCAAGGAGCAGAGGAGGCCAGTAATAGGGAGGTGATTGGCCGTTTCTTCCACCTACACCCCCGCCGGCAGGTCAGACTGGTCCCATGGCTCGCTAACTGGATCCGAAAAGGCGCCGTCCCCGTGGCGACTATGAACATGCAGGTGGCTGTACCGGACGGCGAGGAGGTGCCTGACGCCTGGCACCATCAGCTCATATTTGGGGTTGCACCGAATGCAGTTTTCATGACCAACCCGTTAGACTTAGGTGAGTAAATGTAAAGCATGCAGAGAGGCGCGGTGAGGACTTAACCCTCATATCTGGGTGATCTTTGTGTTGCAGTGAGCGAAGAAGAGGTGCACCAGCGGCTCTGCAGTGAGTCTGCGTTACTGATTCGTCGAGACGACGTGCTGCAGAGATGGACGCCGGACTGCTCTCTGTGTGGCCTCTCAGAGCTGCAGTCTGACCCACGGTGGAAGGCCATGGATGTTGAAGGTGAAGCGGCTATCTATTATTACGTTTTACACACATTAAACCATCCATATTTGACATCATTTGTCCCGTTTTCTTCAGGTCAGGTGAGGCATATGGTTCATGAGCAAGAACAAGAGCAGCCAACACTGACGCACATCAGGATCCCTGCAGCATACAGTTCAGGTGTCACACTATTTGCACGTCAACAGTCACAGTTAGGACAGGAACTCCTGCATGCACCTGAACTCGCTTTGCTGTGAAAACATTGCAGCACATGGATCTAAAGACTTTTATTTATACTTTTCCAAGAAGCTTTAAAGTGCATGTTCAAACCTTATGTGATTAAATGAATTTTTGAAGTTCAACAATCAAACTAAATACACTTAAGGGCACCAACCAATAACTTGCATATATTTATATATTGTGTATGTTCAAACCCACCCCTTAGCTTAGAGACAAGCACAAGTAAACAGTGAGCACAGACATGTGGCTTTCTTTTAAACAGGATCATGGCCAATGATTGATTGGTTCAGGTCAGCAGGCCAATAATATGGAAAAAAAATATATAGTTTATCAAAAAAAGTTTGTGTTTTTCTATTTTTATATCTCAGCATATATTATGACAAAACACTTCCACGACACAGAAGAAAGCAAAAAATGCCTAAGGATAACCCCTTTATGTCTTTTACAGATTTAGGGTCATCCTAAAATATAAAAAGCGCGGCTCATTTGGTTATACAGAGGCATTAATTCAAAGTGCTGTTTTTTTTATGCAGAAATGTCATAGTATGTTATGAAAAATAATTATCGGTAGAAAACACTGAAGGAACTTAAAAGTTATAAACAGAGGTCACAGAGGTCAGGGAGCAGATGACCTGCAAACAGGTGAGACCAATCAGGCAGTCTGCAGCTGAAGCATGCAGAGGAGGGAGAGAGGGGAGCGGGAAGAAACAACAGAAAAAGCCTGGCGTATAATAACATGGAAAAAGAAAGGAAAAATATAGCTTATAACAAAATGGTCGAATTTTTAAATAACATCTTTTTCAGATTTTGGGACATACATGATGTTTTTCAGTGTTTTTATGCAGAAATATCACAGTAGAGTATGTAAAAATCGCTCAAAAAAGCAAAATCCGGCATGTTAAGATGGACAGAGTTTCATTTGACACACAGGTCAGGGAGCAGCTAACCTGCACAGGTGAGTCCAATCAGCCAATCTGCAGTTTGTCCATCTTTATGAAGGATATTACTGACAGTGACAAAGGGTGGTGTGCAGTATGAATCACAGATGACTCCATTCTTGTTCATCATGATCAACCTTTAATGACCAAAGTCCTTAGTTGCTCATTCAGTTACACATTCTGTGCACACACAGAAAAGACAGGCCAGAGTGTAAAACACTCAAAGGGGAAGAGTGTAAGGTGAGTCCTGATGTCTGGCAGAACAGCTCAGAAGGTTAAGGATGTGGTCTGTCTGTTAGTGGGACTGGGTTCAATCCCGGTGTCTGCCATTGTTTTTGACATCAAACACTCAAAGTGAAGATTTAAAGGCAACCCGAGATGATATCCAAGAGCCTGAAAGTATAGCTCAGGTGGTAAAGGGAGTGGATGGTGCTCCTGGAGAGCCAGGTTCAAATCCTGGTGGGTGCAGACAGGAAGTCCAGGAGGGAAGTAATGTTGCCATTTAAATGCTGATGCAACACCTAAAACAGAATTTATCTTTTCTTCTTCTTCTGGTCCTCCTGGACTTCCTGTCTTCACCCACCAGGATTTGAACCCAGCTCTCCAGGAGCACCATCCACTCCCTTTACCACCTGAGCTATACTTTCAGGCTCTTGGATATCATCTCGCGTTGCCTTTAAATCTTCACTTTGAGTGTTTGATGTCAAAAACAATGGCAGACACTGGGATTGAACCCAGTCCCACTAACAGACAGACTACATCCTTAACCTTCTGAGCTGTTCTGCCAGACAGCAGGTCTCACCTTTCACTCGTCCCCTTTGAGTGTTTAGCTTTAAAAAAAAAAAAAAAAAAAAAAAACCAACAGGAAGCAACCACGGTCGTCAACTCAGTTTGTCCGTCACTATTAGGCCACTAATAGCTCGGAGAATTAAATGATTTAATTTTACAACATCATACGGTTTGACAAAAGCCTTAGAAATGGTTTAAAATACCAATCTGTCAACCTGACCGTTCAGGTTAATCAGTGAGAGCAGCTTGACTTTTCTCCAGAACTCTCTGAGCGATCACCTTCACGGCGAGAAGAGCTTCGTTGCAGGCGCGAGAAATGTGAGAAGGTGGCAACAGGAAGCCGTAACGCCCGCGGTCCTGGAGCTCGAACGTGAAGGAGTATTTGATGCCGAGGTTGTAAGCCCAGTCGTCGGAGCCGCCGGGAGCCAGATCTGAAGAAGAAGAAGAAGAAGAAGAAGACACAGGAACAAGTAGTGTTTGTGTGCGCCTGCTGCTGAAATTTGCATCAAAAATATGTCTTACATATAGTCTTTGCTCCAGCACCATATCTGTACGTGTTCCTGTAGTATTTTTTGATTTTCTGTGCAGCTTCTTGGGCCATCTCAAGCTTTAAAAAAAAAAAAAAAAAGTCAAAAATATACAGAATTATAAAGAGTGTTTGGGCTGAATAATGTAACCAAATCTCACCAAATCTCTGTGATTCTCTGCTTCATCCAAAGTGCAGGAATACGGGAAGAGCAGCATCTGAGAGTAGGAATGGATGGTGAGGTAGAGCTGAACCGAGTCCTTGTGGCTGCGCAGGAAGTCAGCCACTGCTTGAGACTCCGGCTCGGACTCGGGGAAGGCTCCGCAGTAGATCTCAGAGCAGGGATCAGGAGAGGCTCCCACAGCTGGAATGCAAACAGTGACATCTTCATAACACTTCTCACATGATGATTCAATAATTAAAACAGAAGACTTACTGCACCAGAAGGCGTCAAAGTTTCTGTTGAGGTCGACTCCGATGCAGCCGCTCCTCTTGCTGATGGAGCGGTTCTTCCTCCACATCCTGTTCTGAGACACAAATATCAGAAAATAGCACCACAGCTACATCATAAAAAAAACAAAAACACCTTCTTACTGTCGTCCACGTGTACTTGTATCCGTCGGGGTTCATGACAGGCAGGATGTAGACGTCCATGTTGTCCAGGATGCGAGTGATGTCCTCATTTTGCTTGTAAAATGATAAAGACTGTAAGAGGATAAAGTGAGTTTAAAGGTCAATGACTACACAAGAATCTCAATCAGGTCAAATATACTCACATACTGTATGAACCAGAGGCAGAAAGCAGGAGAGATCCACTCCCTGGCGTGGATCCCACAGTCGATCCACATCGCTTTCTTATCCGGTCTGTCGTTTAAGGACAGCTGAGGAGGAAGAGGAGGATCAGCATCAGAGGTCGACTGACACATTTAAAGGGCGCTCAGTGGAGCTTTTACCTTGAGAACATACAGCGGTCGCTTCTCATATGAAGAGCCAATAAGAATGGCTTTGACTTTGTCTGGGTTGTCGTGCGTCGTCCTGTTTATCCAGTCGTAGATCTACAAATGGAGACAGCGTGATTGGATATGAACTGATTCAACAGTACGTTCAGAGACGGACAGCTTACATCCTCCAGACTGTGATATCTCTCATAGAAAGTTAAGCTGCTTCGTGGATCGGTGGTGTCGTTCCTCATCTGCATGTCGATCAGCTCGTTGGCGTTCGGCAGCAGCACTCTGAAAACAGACAGGAGTCAGGAGTCTGACATCACAACAGTGTGTGTTTTTTTTTTTGTTTAAACCAGAACATACTCGTTTGTTATGGCGTGTCTCTGCAGCAGATCCTTCAGCGTCTCTGAGCTGTTTGCAGGAACATAGAGGTGGACCTGAGTGTCTTCTTTGATGTATTGAGGTGAAACAGGCTGCCATAATAAAGTCTGGGAGAAAACATCTAACATTCAGAGAAGGGTAAAAAAAAATGGAGACATAGAGATGAAGGACAAAAACTACCTCATATTGAGTGGAGACATTCTTCAAGAGGTCCACTTGTTCTTGTGTTCTTGGGGTGATTGACAAAATTTGGTCTCTGGATAGAAAAACAGAAAAACAAACAGCTGTTTCTCTGTATGTTTTTGAATCTTTCTCAGTGATCAAATCATCTTACCGCGTTTCTGCGCAGTGTCCCGTCTTCAGGAGTAAATCCACATTCATAAAAATAAAGAAAATCCAAAGAACCGTCATGATGTCTGTCAGGATTCAGACTGGAACTGATCGTTCGTTCGTTCAACCTAACATTATTGATTTAAAAGTGTGTGTTTATTTAGAAGATAAAGCATGAGGGCATAGGTCAACTGAGGGGACAAAATGTCCCAGTTTATTATGTCTATGACTTTTACAACAACATTACTCTATTATTTAAAAAGATCTAAATTAATGTAACAAAAGTTTGATGCGAATGAAAGAATTAAAAGTCGGTGTAGTAAGTCCTCCTCGCCGCAAGAGGAGCGCTAGCTGACAAGCGGAGGGATATAACCGAGCAGGAAAAGGTTGAAAAAAGGTTGTGATGTGTGGTTACGTTTCTGTTGGCAAGATGTCGGGCCACGATCAGCTGGTCCACTGTTTGTGTGAATTGACAAGGTAAGATATATTTGTTGAGAAATCCATAAACAAATTATTCAATTTTAATTTATCAAAGAAAAACGATATTTTCTTCATTTCCTCTCCGGAAGCTGCTGCTAAAAGCTGCGTTGTAATACAGTAGTAACACTGTAGTTCATTGTTATGCTGTTAGCTGTTGTAGTTTGTTTGAGGAAATGATAAATATATATATATATTTATATGTTTTATTAAATTTCACATTACACACATTACAACATTAACTTAAAGGGTTATACATGTGATATTTATGTGCCTCAGTTTTGATTGTTGTAACTCAAATGGTAATGGCATTTCTTTATCCATCACATAAATGATATTAAATATAGTTTGTGATAGTTTGAAACTACACTATGTATGTTATTGAGGCAGACTTTGTGTCTTTAGGTTCCTGTTTGTAAGAGTCACAGTGTAAATCAGGCTTACGTGTGTGTTTCAGGTTGTTGTGGAAGTTGCTGCTGCCGCTGCTGTTTCTCTGCGTGCTGCTCGTTGCCGTCCTGCTCCTGCTGGTGCTGGCTGTACGCTTCTGGCTGCAGAACAACAGGAACGCCCGGCGAGCGAGGGAAGGTCGTCCCACCGTGGCATTTTTTCACCCCTACTGCAACGCTGGTGGCGGTGGAGAGAGGGTGCTGTGGTGTGCCATCAGAGCGCTGCAGAACAGGTAAAGGCGATGATGAGCAAAAAGGAATTTCCTGCTTACGCGACTTCTTCTTCTTCTTGCATCTCTGCAGGTACGCAAACGTCAACTTTGTGGTGTACACGGGCGACCTGGGTGTGACAGGTCCACAGATCCTGGATGGGGCGCGGCGGCGCTTCAACATCGTGCTCCCGCGCCCGATTCAGTTTGTCTTCCTGAGACACCGTCTGCTCGTGGAGCCCAGCCTGTTCCCTCACTTCACCCTGCTGGGACAGAGCGTTGGATCCGTCTTCCTGGGTTGGGAGGCGCTGATGGAGTTTGTCCCTGACATTTACATCGACTCCATGGGTTACGCCTTCACTCTGCCCCTGTTCCGGTACCTGGGGGGCTGCAGCGTGGGGAGCTATGTTCACTATCCCACCATCAGCACTGACATGCTGTCTGTAGTGACAGAGAGGAACCCCAGGTAACCAGTTTGTTTTTGAAAAATCGGGTTATTAAAGCTATACACCGCTAACTGTTTGTGTTTCAGGTTTAACAACCCGGACTACATCACCAATAGTCTGTTTCTAAGTGCCTTCAAGGTGGTTTACTACTGCCTGTTCGCCCTGCTCTATGGCATGGCCGGCTCCTGCAGCGACCTCATCATGGTTAACTCCTCCTGGACCCTCGATCACATCCTCTCACTGTGGCGCTCACCCAACCGCACCGGCGTAGTCTACCCGCCGGTCGACGTCGCCGCCTTCCTGGACATCCCGCTGGAGGAGGAGGACGACGACAGGAAGTGCCACTCTATCGTTTCTGTTGGACAGTTCAGGCCGGAGAAGGATCACCGCCTGCAGATCAGAGCGTTCAAGAGGGTTCTGGACAGGAGGAGGGACGGCCCAGGCGGCAGGGAGGCACTGAAGCTGGTTCTGATTGGCGGGTGTAGGAACCAGGAAGACGAGGATAGGGTGCTCTTGCTGAGAGGGCTGTGCCAGGAGCTGGGAGTGGCTGACAGGGTGGAGTTTAAACTGAACGTGCCCTTTGAGGAGCTGAAGAGAGAGATGGGGGAAGCTACTATCGGACTGCATACCATGTGGAACGAGCACTTTGGAATAGGTAGCTGATCTCACTAACTCAGCTTGTTGTACGTATTTTAAAATGCTAAAAGTGCTTCTTTTTTTTTTTCTCCAGGTGTTGTGGAGTGCATGGCGGCAGGGAAGGTGATCCTGGCCCACAAGTCTGGTGGCCCCAAACTGGACATCGTGGTTCCCTTTGAGGGTAACCAGACCGGCTTTTTGGCTGAAGACGAGAACGGTTACGCAGAGACCATAGAGAGGATCTTGGCTCTGTCGCCTGCAACGCGCCTGCAAATAAGACGCAACGCCCGTCAGTCTGTGGCCCGCTTCTCTGATCAGGAGTTTGAAGCCTGCTTCCTGGCTGCAATGGAGCCTCTAATGGGAACACTAGAAATATAAGAAAAACTTATGTCTGCGTAAATATCTAACACTTTTGGGCACCTTTGTTTTGTATTGTTTAGTTACTGTGATGTACATAGTGTGCTGAATAGAAACATATTGTATATGAGAGGTTTTTTCCCAAAATGTGAACTTATTTTTGATATGCAATAAAAAATGACATCTGAATAAAATGTCATCATCGTGCTCTTTTAATTTGGGATCAATAGTGCTGGACAAAGGTAACAGCAGCCTGCATGGGGTTATGGAGGATAAGAGGCGGTGCGTCAGGTTCATGAGCTGGATATACAGTATATATAGACGGGTGGGAGATGAAGGCCGCCCTCACTTGGATCGAGATGAAGTCCTGTGTGCTCCTCTTGTTGCTGCTGCAGGCTCTGGGTTGCACAGGTGAGCAGGTTTCTGTGTCTTATCACTTCAATGTGAGACGGTGTCTTGACTTGTGATTTTACAGGGATCCCACTGTACAACCCCGAGCTGGAGTCTCTAGCAGACAGAGGCCTACAGGCGGTTGTAGCAGAGATAAACTCTGTGTTTGTTGTCGGCCATCTTTATCGGGCGACTCGTGGCGCTGTCACACGGGTGAGAGGCTTCACAAATATTGAATATTGGTTTTGTTTTTTTGTAATTAAGAGTGATGTGCTCCATGTCAGGTTATCAATATGGGGATGAACACCGTTGACCTGCTGATGGTGTTCAGTGTTAAAGAGACACAGTGTGCTAAGACTTCCAACAAGAGCAAGCTGCAGACGTGTGCGTTCAGACCCGGCTTCTTTGTGGTAAGATTCAGAACTTTGGTGTGATGCCAAGTGTAAACAGCACACTGTTTGAATAATGTTGGGACAGAATTGATACAGAGTTATGACGCAGGATATTATCTGTACCCACCTTTGCTCCAGCCCTCCTTCTCCTGTTCCACCCGGGTACGAGTGTCTCCCTCCGTCACACAGGTGGTCTCCCTCCAGTGTGGTAGCAGCTCCAGCGAGGAGGTGAGAACACAGACAAGTAGAGACGCATTCGTTTTGTGAGTGTTACAGAACAACAAGGCTGTGATTCCACAGGCATACACAAGAGGACACCAGCTGAGCCTCCCGTTTGTAAACAGAAGTGAGCAGGGTACAGTCTTTTCAAAGATGGACAACATATTCGGCTAAATACCTGCAAACCTTTTGGCAGTCCCTGCTTCATCTGCGCCACCCGTCCAACCTGGTGGCTCCTTCCAGATACAGGGAGTGGACATCCGGCCTAGAGGAGACACTTTCAGCAACTACATGGAGTGAAAAAAAAAATGGAAATAAAACATTTTCACTGAAGAAATGATTTTTTTTTTTACTAAAGGGTGTGTTCGCCGTTATGGCACGATATGACCACAAGAGGGAGCCAGATGCTCACATATCAAACATGCAGCTATGTTTTTTTCTATGTTAAATATCATACTAAACAAACAAAAAAAAAAAGGACTCTGAGACAAGTCAGCTTTCAACATTTATATTGTGATTTATATGCAAGAGGACACGTTTACTCTTCATTTTTCTTCATTTCATTTGGCCTTCACATCAGCACATCAATAACTTACATACTGTACTGGAGCAAACATGGGATGAAATTAGAACAACCTGCTCTCATTTCCACACTGAAGCCAGTTTAAAATGATCTGAAATATTAACGATATGTGATCCTGGCACACGAGGACAAAATGAAGGCAATCGCTGCTAGAAATGAAATGCATGATCCAACGTCCAGATTCAAAAAACTGACCTTCATCTCTGCTTAAGATTAAGCAGCAATGGCACCATGAAGAAACATAAGACACAGAGCTGGAAGCAGTTTCTCTCCCTCTCTCTCTACATCATTTCTACATTCATCAGACGTGGGGGGGGGGGGGGGGGGGGGGGGGGGGGGGGGGGGGGGGGGGGGG
>JAVQJX010008388.1:0-10121 GCA_036025115.1 Ambassis agassizii | reverse complement strand
GGGGGTGTGGTGTTTTGTCGGTGGGTGTTTCTTTATGCCATAATGTTCAGGGAGGGTTTATTGCCCGCATTTCCCCCCCCCCCCCCCCCCCCCCACAGTCCCCCAACCCTCCTTCATTCATTTTTCTCAATTTTTCATTTTAATTGCAGACTGGACAGTTCATTATCAGCATGTCAGTGACCCATTGGTCTCTGAAGGTTGTGCTGTTACGCTCGAGGAAACAGAAATGAGGGAACAGTTTCAGCACAAGAGGATAACGGAAGAAGATGATAGAAAAGAAAAAGATTTTTTTGTATAGAGCATAATACAAACCACAACTCTGTCCAGAGACAAACAGATTACTAAATTAAATGTCTGTAAATACTGGATGTGCAACATTTTAAATCATCACAGTTTTCTTACCATGGTGGTTTCTGTGATTGACCCAAAGCTGTTGATGAAAATATTACAGGTGACATTCACAGGTGGGCCTGAGGAAAGACACAACAGACGTGTACACATTATGGGAAAATACTGTTTAAAAATAAATCTTCTCAGGCTTCTAATCATTTTCATCTCTGTGATTAAGTTAAAAACTCTGAACGAGGGAAGTCAGAGGTTATGTTTAGGTATTCAAAGCACCTGGCTGAGGTAAGAGAATGATTCAGGTTTAAAGTACAAAACATAAAAAAATCAATAGTGGCTTGAAATATGATACAGAATATTTAACAAATAAGTGCTTTGAAGAAGCAGGGATTCTCAGACTGTGAGGCAGAGACAATTATGAACTGGGCTGATCATGAGCATCTGTGACGTGGAGGCAACAGAGAGCTGCAGAAATGAGTCTCAAAACTTATTTCTTTGTACTTCCTGTTCCCTCTCTCTTCCCTCACATGCATTTGACTAGTTTGCTGATTATTTCGCATACATATTTGGTCAAGTTTAAGCACCATGGTTTGTTTTGGGAACATTTCTAGCAAAACATGCCATGATTCCTATCACCACTAGAGGCTCGCAGATGTATTCTGTCTCACCTTCTTCTACACGACGATCATCTCCAGAATAACATGCATGGCAATTATTCGATTCTCACAAAGTTTACTTTCTTTTATTATCCAAAATGGCACTTCTTAGTCTAACCTGCAGCACTCATATTTAGCCAGATTATGTGGAGGAGAAGTTCCAAAATGCAAACCCTCATTGTCCTCTTGGCTTCTTTTGTAGCTGTTTTTATATCTTGTCATTTAAGAGGTCTACTTTTTTGATGAACAATCTACCTTGTTTGTTACAAACCTTCATCACCTTAAGTCAAAAGGAGTAAAAAATAATATAATAATGTGGGAATCATGAAGAGACCCCCAGCCTTAGTGTGTCTCTGTGCTCTACAGTCTACCTGAAGCCTCCTCACCGTGACTTGCCGAGTACCAACTGTTCCTGTTCTGAAAAATGTTGCCCACGACCAAGCTGGGCAGCAATTATATTTCCATCAAATTATAGTGGCTAACATGATTTCAGAAGAAATTGTTGTATTTTCTAGCTGAGACTATAGTTTTAACCTGCTCTGAGGCTGGCATGCTGTTTAGTTTTCACAGCACACGTCCACCTGTGTTTGTTTTGTTTTCTACAACTTGTACTTTGTGCTGGATTTTCTTGAGGACTACTGTGATGGTCTTTCTTGGCATACAGCGTACCTTTGAAGTTGGGTCTGATGCGGGCATCATATCCTGACGTTCTCCCCATGAGCTTGTCCAGGAAGTCAGAAGGTGACAGCTGTGGTCCTGCCCTGCTGGGGGGCTTTATCTCCTCCTTACAGGAGCTCAGTCTGACATTTCCCAGGGAGAGAGGCACAGACAGGGGGCAAAAAAAACACAAAGAGAGAGGATTTGAAAAACAGCAGAGGAGAAGTGTATGCATGTATGATAGGTAGCAGTGGGGGTGGTGAGGAAAGAAATAATGAGAATCCAACAGAATGAAAAATCAGCAAGTCAGTCATCAGCAAAAAAATACCCAGTGGTTGATGGGAAATGAGGGTGAAAAATGACGAGTGAACGGCTTGCCTCAGCTGGCAACTAAGAGCTTATCTATTTCACATCATGTCTGAGAGGTATTGTGGTTGTTAGACCCTAACTACTGAGTAGTAACACTGAAGCAGAGGTAAAGGTGTCTCTCTCCTGTGCTTCCCACTGCTGCTGGCTTAGCAGGCGTATGGTTCGACAGATTGATGGCTCAATTGTAATGCTATCAGTGTCGCACGGGTGAGGGAGGGGGAGGGAGCTGATACAAGCTCTGGTGAGTCTCGGGCCACATCCACACGGAGAGACAAAGTCATCTTTGTTTCGAAAATGCTGTCGGTAACGATGGCATTGTTTCAATTAATGTGCGCGTCCACACGTATCCCCACATATGCCAGCCTATGAGTGGCGCTGTAATGCTACCACAGAAACACACCAAAAACAGAAAAGATGACATTGGGGATGTGCACAAAAGTCGTACGATGTAAACAGAGCTCCAAAAACATTGGATTGTATTGTAAATGCTGGATGTGCCATTGTTGTGTGTTGTTCTCCGTGTCCACTGCTTATCCTGGTGGCAGAGCAGCAGAAAGTTTAAAGCAAAAGCAAGTTCAATAGTTTGTTGTTTTTGGAGTAAGAGCATGTGGTTTCGAAAGTTTTGCACCTCCAAATGCCGGATCTGTGTGGATGGGACCTCAGGCAGTGAGTTAAAGTAAAGACCAGAAGGGAAAGTCAGAGCAAAGAAAGACAAAAGCTGGTCTGTAATGGATCTGATTGACCTGCTAGATGCCCACCCATGCTTTTGATACAACAGCTCAGTTAGCCGTCTTCATCTAAAGCACTCAAGTACAGATGGCAGGTTCAATCCTGTCCAAGGCACAGCTTTGCTGAGTGTGTGTGGAGCCAATCCACCAATCTCACAGCCTCTTAGCCGTGTTTAGAGTCACTTAAACTGCAAAGTCAGAAGGCTGTGTGAGGATGAGTCAGTCCTGAAATATCTTCCATTTATGTTACTGTGGCCAACAGTGAGGAAGAGAAAATTAAGCTGCAGTGTTGAAGGATATCAACTCATAAAGCTATATGTACGAAGTCATTTTTTGGTAGTCTGGACAGCCATCTTGATTCTTTTTCTATAGTATACAGACAACAAGTCTGGTCTTTGAGGATTCATGTGGGATTTCTGGGGGCAGTATCAAGGTTTTTATTTTGGTTTTGTGAAGGATCTGTCTATTGTGCTGGACCCAAGGTGTAACCATTTGGAGCACATGAACAGAACAGAAGCAGCACTTGTTGATTCCATCTCCTGAGCTCAAACTGTATGTCACTGTTTCCTGCATTATAAAACTCTCACTGGTCCCCTGACTCTTCTCGGCTTTTCTTCCACTCTGCGTGCGTAGCGACACTGATGTTACAGTGTATTGTTGCATCTTTCATCCTTGTCTCTCTGTCTCTCGCGCACACAGATGGATGGATGGCCAGACTTTCAATTGCAGTAAACCATTGACAGCAAACAGTCTCACTGGGTTGAGCCGCTTCCACAAACCAACACAGAACAATAAATTATCCTGTTTGGTGGATTTCTCACAGGTGGGCACAAGCAAAGACAACTCTTTGAGAAAGTCTTTACAACAACGGCATGTGTTGACGGTGAATGCTGCATCAGAAGGGTTTAAGGCAACTAATGACACTTCTCATTAAGAGGTTAATTCCATCTAAAGTCTCACCAGTTCACTACTTATTCCTCTACTGTACATACATGAGTCAGAGCTCTGACACTTCATCATATTTAAAATGCACCCCGTGGATCAGACTGAACCACTTCTGCTGGTTTACAGTGAGACACGCTGAAGAAAGGTGCAGTGATTCACACATATATAAAAAAACAGTTTCTGTGTGGATAATTGATGCTGAGGGTTGTTTCAGTTTTACGCAGCAGATTTATTATGAATAATGTTCTTTTACATTTCAAAATGTCTTTGTTATCAGAGACACACAAATTCATAAACAGAATTAAACATGAATCTCTCTGTGTGTCTGCTTTAGACAATATAATGGTCACACTCACAGAGTTGGTGGTTAACAAAGTAAATGCCAAATTTGAAATCATTTGGATGAGCAGTCATATTTTATTGTCAGAACTGACACACAATCCAGGACAAGGCGCTCCTGGGCATTAAGGTCCCCTAAGGGCAGAGTGGCGAGCGCAGTAACCTCCTTAAACATGGGTGGTTTGCAGTGAAACCTACCTAGCTGTGTCCCCTCTAGCTGCCTCCTGGGTGTGTTTCAACGACTCGCAGCTCATTGTAATCTCAAATTTGGACCAAAACTGTAGTAGCTACCAGCTGTCCCACTACATTATCAATAATTACATAACATAATGTTTATGTTCGACTAGGCAGCAGTGGCTGGTGTTCTGGTTGTATTAAGGGTTTCCTGTATGCTCGGCAGGTGTAGTGCACACTTAAAGCATGTTGAGATTGTCATACTGCACTATGTGAAGAAATCTGCTGTTTGTGGGTCATTTGGATGAATGATTTTTCCATTGACTGTAAAAATAATGGACAAAGCATCAATCATAATTTTCTGAGTAGCTGTTTGGAAGCTCAGTGGGAGACTCCCGTACGCTCCGACTATCGCCACATTTGCAACGTCACAGTCCGACAAAAAGCCAAATATGGACAAAGAGGGGGAGCGAGAGTGGAGCGGAGGTGGGCGGGCAGAGGTGGAGACATAAAGCTTGTGCTGTAATACAACAACCGCCTTTCAATCAAAGCAGTAACGCCCATAATCATGCGTAATTTTAAGTTGGAATGTAATTAAAACGAGTGAGTTATAAAAAAAATTCAGTAAGTATCAATAGCACCCTGTAAGTAAACTCTTTACTGGTGAACTTATTACCTCAGTGGGTTTGTGCTCTCCCTCAGGGCCGACAGAGGCTCCATCAGCCTCCATGTATTTCTTCTTTTGTGTGTGGTGTCACAATAAGATTGTATATCACTGAGTGGGTGAATGTAGAAACAGCCCTAGTCCATGTAAAACAGCTTTTTGGCACACATCCACCTGTTTGACAGAGGTTTATATACAACGCACAAAATTAAGTCTTTATTGGTGCAGAATATACAGTTTCTCAAGCATCTGTTGAGGTTAATGTACTGTACAGTTGATCTTAAATTATAGCTACACCTTCTACGGACTATAAAACTGCAAGAACCCTTCAATGCTAAATTATGTGGTTCTTTGTCTGAATGATTCAATTATTACGATGCTCTTTGCTGACATTTAATTAGCCTGACCTTTTGCTTCCCCCCGCATCCCTTTCATTTGAGCATCCGTGCCAGACTGCTGTCAAGAATATGCAAAGACTCTCTCTCTCACCTCCCATCATGGAGCGAGTGTTGGCTGTCAACCTCTTGCTAGCAAGTGACTTTATTCTGTTTTGAAAACAAGGCTAAAATGAAATTGTATAAACACACATTTAAGAAAACAACAAACCAGATGTTTGTAAGAATGAATCTCATAAGAAGTGACTGTTTTTAATAGCACTACACATAAGCTCCAATGCTGCTCCACCAACACCAACAACAGGGAAACACTATTATGACAAGCCAGTGAGAACCATGCTGTCAGCAGATCAACCATTGGAACCAACTGTACATGCAACTAATCTGATTATTGTTCCACTCTGTCTGGCTTTAAACAGAAATTCCAGTCAGCCATTAATTTTGATCAAAGTAGGAGTCTTACCACGTGTACACATGACCAGCGGTTCAAGAAAACAACATGTCATTAATTTCCTGCAGACAAAGATACATGGACCATATTGGCCATGGTTGCTTGATTTTTGCAGTTTTTCCCCTCACAGAATCCGCCTCCTTTGTTTTTTGCATTTATATATGTTGCATTGATTTATAGTAATATACAAGTCAATCGATTATAATAAGAGTTTATTTAAATGTTTCTGTCGGTATAATCGCTCCCAGCTCTGCATTAACCAAACCAACAGTGTGTGTGGGTTTAGTGTTGTGTCTGCAAAGTTACTGGAGCACCAAGATATTCCACTTTGTCCAGAGTCATCTCTTGTTTGGTGAATGAGGGTACTAGTAGGAGTGTATGCTGTTAATACAATATTTTTGATCAGAGCAGAGTTGTACTGAAGTGAAGAGAGTAGTCACTTGAAAAAGCTCAGTCCATGTTACTGATGAAAGAATTCTAGATGCACGTCAGGGTGTTACGGTGAAAGAGCAAAGAAAGGTCGAGATTTCAGTAATTACTTATCAGCTATGAGAAAATGTAGAGAAAACTTGCTCAATCTATGAAGCACTTTATATCATAAACATATTTTGTTTAGATTAATTAATCTTAAAAGCTTCAGATATATGAATTTAAAAGATATTTTAAGAGCAGAATCCTGAGTTGTTTTATGTCACTTTTATGAGCTATTTTTTTCTATCATTTGAAAGGTACAGAGGAATGATACACTCCCCCTGAGGCAGGTATTGGATCAGAAAATGCCTTTGTGTGTTGTTCCAGAGGGCAAATAACCTATTTTTTATTGTTTAATTTGCAGGGCTTGTTGTGACCTCCACAGCTTATGCTCTCCAGCTTGCAACATTACAGGCACCTGCTTTGGCCTTGAATATTGGCACTAGATGAGGAGTATGGAAAAATGGCCAAAATAGTCATGATTCAAAAGGATGCTTCAAAAAAATCCAACAAAATATTATGTCAATTTCAGTAACCAAACTGTTCACACAGTGAACGAGAAACAACATGGCCTGAGAAATTGTTTCCATTTCCAGTGTAACATTGAGCACACAGTACAAGGAAGCAAAGAGCAGTCTATGTATATTACATGGCTCAAACACATAAATACATTAAGAGGTCAGCAAGGCAAAATTCAGTTCTTCCTCTTTTTCTCGCAGCAAAAGGTGTCTATGGCTTCAGAGATGGAGTATAAGTAGACAAAATAGTTCTATAAATTCAACTATTTACCATACAGATTTTATTATCACAGGGCTGGTTGATTTTGTACATTTGTACTTGTGTAAAATCTCACTCTTATTGAGCCTCAGACCTGAAATCCTCCCACAGAGTGCAAACATATTCTGCTAATAGCTTTTTCATTTAGAAGCTGGTGATCAGAATCATTTCACAGTATGGCTGCTGCTGGGCCATTACACACCCATACACGAAGAAATAGCTTTTTGTACCATAAGACAAAAAACAGTTTTCTTCATGTTAAAAACACAATATCCACTTTGTCATTGGTGTCCATTTAGGCCATTCTGTCCTTTAAATTTCAGTTTGGACACCCAGCATGACTTTCTGTCAGGCCATACGGATTGATCCAATGACAGGCTTTTTATCAAAATACATCTATCCGCACCATTCTTTATGGTAATACAATGACATGTCATTTTTTTTTGTCTTTAATGACCTGTGTAGCCTTCGTCTTCACACTACTGTATATGATGGCCGATGGCTACTGCTGTCCCCTTTGATCAATAGGCTCATTGGGGAATGGGATTTAGAGCACACTGCAATTTAACCTTGCACATTTATCTTCAATGACATGACCACTGCCACTCCATACACTGTGACACCTCTAGGTATGGAAGCTGTGATACAGACAGAGCTTCCCACAGTCGAAGGATTCTCACTTAATCTGGCCATCAGCTGGTGAACCATATCTAGATGTCCAATGGAAAGCACCAACATAAATGACAACAGAAGACTTGGTGAGGATATAAAAAAAAAAAAAAAAACACCAGACCAACTTTGTGACAAAACAAACACTGAGAGCTGCAATAAGTCAGTGGGACTGATGAGAAACGTGGTGCAGATTAAACATTCAGTGCAGAGATCTCTTTTGCAAGGCAGATTACTAGAGCCTGATCAGTTGGGTTTATGATGTCATGGGAGAAGCCTACAGGGCATACATGCATATTCTATTTAGATAAAGACAGATAGAGGAGGGATGAGTTTGAAATTAGTCTTGAATTTTTCACCCAGTTCATTCTTGAAAACGACCTCCGTCTGTCGAAGATCTGCCATTATGCAGTCACAAGGTTGTTTTATATAAAAGATCAGCTTGATTTCTGCTGGAATTTAGTTTTTTGTTGATAAAGGCCATGAAACAAGAAGTAAGGGCTGGTTGTTTTTGTTTTTCTTACATGATCTGTTAAGCCCTGTTTCCAGCATCAGACTCTTGGCTGCTATGAATTCCGGCTGAATTTTTTATGAGAAACTAGGAATTTGTTTTCATTGTGCTCTGATAATCAGACTTTAGACACAGATCAGAATTCCCAGAATGCACTGTTACTGTCTCTATGACCTCAAGGAGCATTATGTAGTCTCTAGACTTCAACTTTCTGCAAATGAGGAACAGCTAATGTATCTTGCTAGAATGCACTGCAAACCGAGACTCCCTTCTTCATGTCACGTATCGGTGCTCATCGTAATGCAGATGGTGCATTAATGAGTTTTTATTAGAACAAAGAAAGGCTTTAAAAAAAAAGTCTATTACTTGATTAAGAGAATCAATGAGTTATTATTAGTTTGGTCTTTTCACAGCATTTATTGTTCTTTAAAGTGTATTGGATTGGAAATAATCAATGTATGTTTAAATTTCTAAAGTGGGTAAATGCAGCTGAAGGTATCTGATGAATTTGAATGCAGAGCGGCAGAGAACTTGTTCCCACTAGATATTCGAGTGTTTGCAGGCTTATGTTTGAACTTTCTCCTCTCCTCAGTGTTATCTTTGATCTTTTGTTTTGTAGTAAAGGATAATCAGTTCAGCTGTGAGCCTCTGCTAATGGTGTAATAGACTTCTTCTTAAAGTACAGTATATTTAGCTGCAATACAAACCCGGGGGTTTAATGACTTGGATTAATCCATGCTAACCCAAAGTAAAACACAACGCGGTGCCCATGTGTACTAATTTGTAATGCAGTCTTTAATCTTGTGGGATGTGATGCTTGACATCTCTGGAGTAACTCAGCAGAAATGATGTTTCCGGGTTTGTGCCATAGAAATGACAAGGGCACAATGAACTGCTGGATGATGACAGATTTATGTTCATGCTTCTACTACACTGAACTCCCAGCTTACCACCCCAGGCTTTTCCCCATGCAACCCTAACTAATCTTCAGCACTCTAATACAGTCTTACTACTTGGAAAATTGTGTGAGATATAAGACCCGACTCTTTGACTTAATTCATTTATCTAGAGGAATCGTGCTGTGTTAAATATGAAGAAAGTGGACCCACACTTTCTCCAACTCCTCATCATTGTATCTGCTGTCAAAGTGTCACAGTGACAGAATGGACTGCTCAGCCCACACATATTTTTGACTCGGGAACCCAGAAGCTTATTATGAGGCACCGAGTTTCAGTGTTCTGTGTGCACACATGTCAGCCACATCCAACATCACAGAGGTCTATGACTTTACCATACATTCTTAGTTTAGGCTGTGAACAGTCAATTATGATCATATCAACATGGTGTCGCTTTAATAAGTGCCTACGATGTCTAACTATTTGTTTAATACTATGGCAATCACACCTGTGTACAGAGTCATGCCTTATACACATCAGTATAGTTAGCATGTTAGCCAGTATGGATGGGTGCTTGTAGCCTCGTTTTGATCTGGTGTAGAAGCTTGCATATTAAACACTGTAGAAATGTAACACCTTTTTGACAGACTGCTAAATTTAAAAGAAATAATCCTGGTCTTTAATATTTCAGTGGGCCACACCTCTAGATATTTGTCAGGGGCGGGGCTTGCTGGCTCAGTAGCCAAAAATGGCAACAAAGGAGGGAAACGTTTTCCATGTAAAATGTGTTTGTTATTAATTTGTGTGTTTTGACATTATCTTTATCCCTTTACCATTTTTAATGTCCTTAAAACCTTAACCACTAGTTTTTATTGCCTAACTTCAACTTGAAATAGAAACCGTTAGAAAAAAGTTTTTGTTTGTATTGATTTATGTTCTATTATCTTAAACGTATGCATGGCGTTGTACCTGGTGGCTATAAGGTTGACCAAATGTGGTGTTTTTATGGCCAGTGTCTTAGTTACCATAGTGATGAGTCTGCACTTATTCACATGACCACATGAGGGCGCACAA
>JAVQJX010008385.1:0-11047 GCA_036025115.1 Ambassis agassizii | reverse complement strand
TTTTTTTCCACAGTTCTACAGTTTGAGTTAACATGCTGCATATCATTGAGATGAATTACCAGCAGCTATAATGAATCCTCTATCTATCCTGTACTGTGGCAACAAAAAGGAAGGAGAATGTGATGTAATCAGGTTTTAACCTTTTGAGATGTAATCAAAAACAGACAATAAGCCAGTGAAAATGCTTTGATTAATGAGAGGCCATGTGTTATATTGGCTCAGCTTCTTTGACACACAGTCAAAATAAAAGGGAGCATGTTTATGAATGAATAAATAAATATGTCAAAAATCATCAACACTGTTTCATATTCATACTCTATAAAGCACAAATAATCCAGATTTTTTTTGTTAGAATATAACTTTAATCAGTTTCTTGACATATTGTGTTCTGTAAAATGTAGTTTGGGCTACAAAACACTGAATCAAGAAGAAAAAGTAAGACTGGCTGTCAGGCAGGGAAAACAACCATGAGCTCAAACTGGGTCTACTTCCCAAGAGCAGTCCTCTTCTTGATCACATGCTCCATGTCGGTGTGTTCAGATGTGTCCAGTTTGATGTCGTACTTGGCCAGGATCTTCATGATGGGCCTGATTTTCAGCCACCACTGTGACTTAGGGATGCGGTGACTGCAGCAGACAGAGGATAAATTGATCACTGTTAATTTTTTTTTTAATATACAAGTACAGCATGTCACACATGAGACAGGCATCTTACTCAAAGTCTGTGTCTCCCTTTAGTTCAGCCAGAGGCTGGAAGGTGAGCGCCCTCTTCCTCATTCCCAGCACACAGGCAGAGTCTGGTGTGTTTGCAAAGATACGACCTACAAAACCAACAAAGCAGATGTGTGTGTGTGTGGGGGTGAACATGTTCTTTAAGGCTAATGTTTTTGAGGTCATACCATGTCTGTAGCACTCTTTCAGTTTCTCAGTCAGCCACAGAACAGACTTGGCTCCCATCTTTGTACCAAAGTTTCTGTCAAAAGGTGTTGGAGTGCCGCCCTGCAGGCAGTCAGAGAATCAAAAGAATGCAGAAAGTCATTTATCATTGAGGTTCTTTTGATGCCTCCCAACAGGAACACACCTGCTGCATGTGTCCCAGAACGTTCTTCCGGCAGTCAAAGATGCCTTTGCCTTCCTCTGAGTACAAACTGAAGATGAAGTCAGTGGTGTAGTTGGCATTGCAGTTCTCATTCCTGTTGAAGATTGAACAGTGATTGTTTCACTATGGTGGACGCAGTAACGTGCCAAATATCATATATTCAAATGCAATGTTAGAGATTATTTATATGGCAGTGTGTCTTAAAATAATGGGCAGTATAATAAAATAAGCAGATATATATATTAGCAGATATATAAAATAATATATCTGCTAAATCAGGGATTAAACTCGAGCATTTGTGTCTTTGTTAACCAGTTTTAATTTCACTCAGCAGCACCACATACCTGAGGATCAGACCTCTCTTCACCGTCGTCTTCATCTTCTCCACGAGATGCTTTACGTTTGTCTGTGGGTCAGATCATACAGAACACACATTTTTAAAGGAAAATGATGCATAAATATAAACAAAGAATCTGTGTAAATCAATAATAAAGGTGAAAAACTAACTGCATTTAGAAAACAAAAGTTCACCTCCAGGTCTTTAATACTGATTTTCTCCTCATAGATGTAGGCAGCATCAGCTCCAGCAGCCAGGCCTGCCATGGTGGCCAAGTATCCGCAGTATCCACCCATAGTCTCGACAATGAACACACGCCGCTTGGTCCCTGCTGCAGACTGCTTGATTCTGTCACAGGTCTACAGAGAAACAAATACATTCACTTGTTTATAATGCGTGTGTGTGTTTGCTGTTAAGTCACTGACAGAGGTGATGGTGTTGAGGGCAGTGTCGGCGCCGATGCTGAAGTCAGAGCCGGGGACGTTGTTGGAGACGGTGGCGGGGATCACCACCATGGGAATGCACATCTCCTCATATTTCTCTCTGGCCTGCACCAGCTCCAAACCTCCAACATAGGCCTGCAGCAGGCAAAGGAAGATGAATCAAAAGGATCAATGATACATTTTCAATAAAAAAAAAAAAAAAAAAAGCATCTTACCTCAAATCCACCAACTATAACCAAAGCATGGATGTTGAATTTGGCGATGTTCTGGCTGATTTCCTCTAAAAATTTGCCTGGAAGAGTTCTTTAGAAAAGTCGAAAAAAATAGTAGTGAAAATGTTTGTTGAAAGGATAGAATGACGTCTGTGTTTTTACCTCTTGGTGCCCAACACTGATCCTCCTTTTCCAGTCCAGCCGCTCACTGTAGTCCAGCTGATGGGTTCAATCTGCAGAATAAAAAATAAAAATTATTTCCTCATCTCTTTTACAGAAGGAGTTTTGGATCAAAGCTGCGCTGTTACCTGTCCTTGAGCCAGACCATCAAAACCATCATGGACAGCCAACATGCTGTGACCCTGGATGATTCCCATCCTGACTGCTGAGCGCACCGCAGCATTCATACCAGCACAGGGAGCCCCGATGTTCATGATGGCCACGTTGATGTTGCTCTGCCCGTTGACAGAGAGGCGAGACGTTAACAAACTGTGGCGTAAATATTTACTTCAGTTTAAATCTGATGCTCACCTTAACATCTGGGGGATTAATGTGAGCCAGCAGTTTGTATGTGTTCCAGTTGTTTTCAAAACTCCTTTAAAAAGAAATCAAGGTCACTCTAACAGCTAATATTTCATTTTTAGCAGGTGATTAAAGTGTCGCTACGTACTTTCCTCTTAGCTTGATGGCATCCTCAAATCTGCCCTGAGCCATGGCAGCGGTCACATCTTTGGTCTGTCAGAGCATGCAAAGAAAAGAGATGAAGTCAGAACAACTCAAGTAAAAAGACTCATCTGGAGTCCTGATCCTTGCTGCGTACCAGTTGCACACACTCCATAAGCGGCAGTCTGACCGCCTGGTTTCCAGACAGGCTGACCACACAGGCAGGGGTGTCTGGAGTGGCCTCCAGCAGCGCCATCACAGCCTCCACTCCCATCCTGCTGCCCTGGATCACACACACATCAGATCACCACATGAGCGTATGAGTAGAGGAGTGAGTTTGATGTCTCAGATCCTCACCAGGATTCTGTCAAAGGCGGACGGCGTCCCTCCTCTCTGAACGTGTCCGAGGACAGTGGTGCGGGTATCAAAGCCCAGCCTGTCAGTCACCAGCTGGAGACAAAGAAATTAACCTGTTGGTTCGGTGCGCTGTCTGAACCAACGTTTCACCACAACAGATGGAAGGACTCGCCTTTTTGATCTGGTCAGATGTAATGAGTTTACCATCTCTGGACATCGCACCCTCAGCCACAATGATCACGTTCAGACGCGAACCTCTGGCTCTTTGCTGAAATAAACAATCAAAAAGAAATCATTTGTTCATGAGAAAGTGTGGATCTTTATAGAAAGACACACTTACATCTGTCAGCCTCCTGCACAGGTGGTTCTCCCAGCCCTCATCTGGAGGCATCTCAGGAATGAACACCCAGTCAGCACCGCAGGCCAGAGCCGTCACCAGAGCCAGGTACCTGCAGCCACATCATTTCACAGTGTTACTGTGACGAATAGTGTTTATTTAACCACAATAAATGAGATGCTACTGACCCACA
The DNA here is from genome assembly GCA_036025115.1 of Ambassis agassizii. NCBI lineage: Eukaryota > Metazoa > Chordata > Actinopteri > Ambassidae > Ambassis > Ambassis agassizii. The sequence continues at coordinate 7,407 of JAVQJX010008385.1, read as the reverse complement.
GTGTCTGCCCATCACCTCCAGTATGAATGTCCTCTGGTGGCTGTGGAGGAGTTTTTTTAATTCATCAACATGGCTGCCAAAATGTGATTCATTTAGAGAGTGTCTAACCTCTGTGCGGTTGTAGTGATGGCGTCCACCACCTCGATGATGCGGTGTAGGGCGGAGTCAGTGCCAATGGTCATGTCAGTGCCGCAGAAGTCATTGTCGATGGAGCCAACCATGCCGACAATGTTCAGGTGGGATGACTTCTTGGCTTCTTCGTCTGTGATTTTACCTGTGGAGGGTTTGATTGCCATTAATAACGAGGAGGGTCTCAGATAATTCTGCAGGATGACAAAGAGCCTCTCTGTTTCTTTACCCGCTCGGACCAGGTCAGTCAGCAGCCCGCTCCACTCTGTCCTGAACTCATTGGCTCCGGTCAGACTGCCGTCACCTCCGATCACACACAGGTTGGTGATGCCCAGCTTCACCAGGTTGCAGGCAGCCTTCATACGGCCCTCTCTGGATCTGAAATCCTTGCAGCGAGCGCTGCCGATGACTGTACCTCCCTGACACGAGAAGTGGAAGAGAAGCTGCTTCGTTACCAGTTCATTGATGTCAGTCAGCTTGATACGGTCAAATACGTGTGGTGTTATCTTCTCTGCTGGCAAGCTTCTTAAATTAGACAACATAGATGACTGAATGATGAGCTTCACAGTATTATTACATCTGCACCGTCCTTCAGTCAGCTGTTTAATGCCAACACTCAGAAATCAGCTTCTCATGTTACCGGAGCCTCGGAGACCTGGAAGAAGGTCCTGAATATGTTGCTTATCACTCACCAGTTGGAGCATCATGGACACACCCTCCCATGTAGCAGGGCGGATGTTATCTCCTCCGTCCACCAGGCCCTGGTAGCCCTGCAAACACACACGCACTGCGGTGAGATTGTGAAACACACACAGCGCTGAAATGGTGAGACCTGTTCATACCTCATGAACAAAGTAGACTTTGGCTCCAGTGTAGAGACCGACTCTGACTGTAGCTCTCACTGCAGCATTCATACCTGGAGACAACATGATCTGTGATTTCACTTACACACAACTACTTCAGAGGCCTCCCTGTTCCACCTTAACCTCTAAGTGACTTGCACATTGGCAACAGATGAGACAAAAATAGCTGGACGTGGAAAAAGGACAGACTGGATTTCTTATGCATCATCCTGCCACTGGATGTGCAGTACACTAAAGGCCACTGTGAGAGGCTGTGTTGTGGTAGGCTGGCATGTTGCAGCTCTTGTTTCAGTAGACAGCAGCTGGGGATTTGGGGGGGGGGGGTTTCTCTCTTCCATACCACAAAAAGGTCACCGTCACTAAAATTAGCCCCAAAGATGTAAAATAAGGGAACACACAAGAGGGGGCAAGAGGCAGATAAAGCTCCAATACAAAGAGCTGGAGGTGAGTGTGAAGAGGAAGCACATGAGCGTGTAAAAACTTTAAATTTAAACTTTAAAATGTATCACTGATGCTGCACTGGATCCGTCTTCATCATGACAGCCGTGCCACTTAGAAAAACGCTGCATGGCCTCTCTGTTCTAAGATGTTGTGCAGACACTTTAACGGCCTCCATGAGACACACAGTTGGTGTGTGTCATGCTCAAACTGAAGGAGTGGTGCAGCATTAATGTGACAGATCCCTCCTCCTCCTCCTCCTCCTCCTCCTCCTCCTCCTCCTCCTCCTCCGCTTACCTTGAGCGTCTCCTCCTGATGTTAGCACAGCAATGGAGCGTCCGAGCCCCATCTTAGTGGGGTCTGAGGTTGGTTGAGGATTCTTGGACATGTTTCCAGTGAAGGTGATGAGGAGAGGGTGAAGGCAGAAAGATCAGAGTGCTCTTCCTTCCTGCTCTGCTTCTCACAGGAGTCACAAGTGAAAGCCCAGGCTTTATAGACTCCTGCCCCCTCCCCCTGCCCCCCCACTCACACAGCACTACTAAATATAATCAGGCCCAGTAACCACCTGCATTAGACAGTTACAGACTGGGAGACACAATGCACATGGCACTGTAATATGAATATTTACTTCAATACCTGGAATGAAGGAGGTGGATGAAACACATCAGTGTGGAAATGGAGACAAACATGTCTGAGTTTAAAGATCAATAAGAGTTGGAGCAAGGCGTCTGGACTTAGTAGAGTTTTCTTGAAGACGTGTCGCTGCTTCAGATTTAGTTTAGTGAGGACACAGATATTTATGTGGGAGGGACTGAGAGTAACTTACAGAGAAGATCCAACAGTCCTTTGATATTTTACCTGTGTGTGTTTGGCTGTCAGTGCCAGGTGTTTCTAATGACTAACGACTGAAGGGGGAGCTGTGCTGGAAGAGGCTAACGAGACATCGTTATTGCTGAAGGCAGCACAGAGGTTTTTCCATCTTAACATGCTTCTTTGACTCCTCTTTCGTACCATCTGTCCTCTCCGTCTAACACGTGAACATTGTTGTCCAAACTGTTTTAGAACTGAAGAAGCTACTTTGATAAGCAGTCTTTGACATCAATAACAGATCAACATCTAGGAGGCGCCTCTCACCCCCAGACAAGGTCAGTATTGAAATAAACTGCATGTGACATACACATATTTATTTTCACCTCTGTACATTATAAACTACATTATAAACAACTGTTTACAGGTCAAAGTTAAAACTAAAAAAAACAACAACAAAAAAAATCAAAACATCAAAGTTATTTTTTCATAAAGCTTCTATTGGACTGGCAGCAGTGTTTTATTTTTTTTAAAAAGTCATCAGTGTTGGCTTTCCACAGTAAAAAAAAAAACAAATACTGTGCTTGTAGTGCAAATCATCTGTGCTGCAGTGCAGCGCTGTGAGGAGAAGAAAACCCCGACGAGGGCTCAACGCTGATCGGAACAAACCTCTGGAAAACAACGTGAAACAGCATTTAAAAAGCTCTGAGGTGCAGTGTGTGTGTGTGTGGATCAAAGTAAACTGGGCTTTGTCTCCTAAAAGATGCTGTACTCACAGTGGACTCTTCAAAGTGCAGACTGGAGGCCAGTGGGTTTCCACAGCGAGGCCGAGCAGGGAGCGAGCTGACAGACAGGGAGGTGTACGTGGCCACCTCTTCGTCCAGAAGCAGCTCCTCCAGTGGAGGGAAACGCTTACGCAGCATCGCCGCCGCAGAAATCTGAGAGCATGTCTTCTGAACAACTGGATCTGAAACAGGAAAAAAAAAAAAGATTTGAATCACAATCCCTGTGAGATGAGAGATGAAAGGTGTGAGAGGTGAACGTTACCTCTCTGCAGATGCTGAACAGAAGCCTTTGTCTGAGCTGCGCGTTCTTCATCACTTTTATGCAGTGATGAACATGGGGCTTGCTGATCCTGCTCGGCCGAGCTCTCCTGTTTCTCAATGCGCCGGGCTCTGAACAGCTTTTTACCCGTTGAGAAAAAAATGACCGACTCTCTGTGTGGAGCTTGTAGGAACGTCTGCCCTCGTGCAGACTCCTGCTCCTCCTCATCACTGCTGATGCCCTTCAGCTGCTCACAGACGTCAGTCTGGATAAAACAGTGATTTCACAGTAATATAATAACTTTATTTGATATGGATCTCTGTGTGGGTTTCACTTCTTACCGCTGAGGACTGCACAGGAAGCTGCTCTGCTTGGTCTGTCACCTTCGTTCTCTGCTCATCCTCTTTATCATCAAATAACTTCTGGACAATCTCCTACCAACAGACACGACTGATTTAGCGAGATTCAAAGTGATGTTGTTGTTGTTGATCATTGTTTGTAACCGAGCGCTGTGACTCCTCTCACCTCTTGCTGTGGTTGAATGACACTTTTGCAGCTTCTGAGAGCAGGACTGCCGTACAGCGACGGTGCTCTTGACAGAGGCCATTTCTGAAAGCAACAACATCACAACAACACAAATCAGTGACTGTATGAAACACAAAAGTGCAGAAAATGAACAACAAAATAACTGTAAACCAACCATAGCAGACATGGGCTGATGTTTGACGTTTGGAACTCTTTGTGGAGTCCATTTCTTTGATGGAGTCTCTTTCAGTGCTACAGCTGAGGAGAAAATAGCTGCATTACATGATGGTTAAAAAACAACAACAACACAAAGATCAGATCGTACCTGTTGCTCCACCTGTCGCCTCGGCGCGATTTTTTCTAACCGGCACTCTCTGAGCCTAAAAGAGGAAGCAACACAGTAAATGAAAGTAGGTTTGTATTTCAAAAACAAATTCTAACCTAAAAAAAATGGTATCAAATCATCAACAAGAAGGAAGTGGGAAACAAATGTAATGTCCCCGTACTGAGTAGACTGAAGTGCCTCTGCCTGCGGGACAGACTGAGCTTCGTGGTGTTGCAGCCGTCACTCCCTCATTGTGCAGGATGCTCTGCAGAGCGTCAGGGTCCAGAGTGAACTGCACCGACTTCGATGTTTCTGAGGACAAAGAGCACACATTAAACCGACAAAGAAAATATGCATGATGCAAACATGTTGGTGGATCTTAGTGGGGTTTTGTCCAGTGTGAAACAACAAGTGGTCCTTATGGTGCTCACCTGTAGGTCCTTCATTCTGTCGACTCTTTTTGACAGGCACGCGTTGAGGCTGCAAACGAAAGATAATTACTCACCAAACATACAGCACACCATGAGCAAATATGCGGTTTCAAAAAGTGTTTTTAGAGGGACTACAAAGACTAGTGTAAAACCTGCTCACCAGAGAGTCATGGGGTTTGGACTGTGGGGTTCCAGATGTCAGACTTGTGACACTTTGTGCCTTGTTCTGCAGGACACTGAGCAAAGCCGCATGATCCGACTGCACATTCTCCCCTTTGTCTGAAATGTATAGGAAGACACACTGAACATTTCACCAGGACAAATACAGAAACAATGTAGACGCAATATAATTAATACGACTGGTATCGACAACGTGTTGCAAGTGATCAAACCACAAATGAAGACGTACCTTTTGAAGGACGGCTCTGACGCTCTGCGTGTGTGATCGGACCTTTTTCTGTCACATTAGTACTCTGCTCATCCTCTTGATCATCAAATAACTTCTGGATAACCTCCTGCTAACAAACAATTATAAATCACATTACAGTTAGAATGTTTTTTTTGTCCTGGATTTATCATTATTCCACATTAAAAATGTAAATACTACATACAGCAGCAGCAGCAGGAGGAGGAGGCTGATGTTTGATGGAGGTGACTCTCAGTGGAGTTTTGCTCGGCGTGTCTTTCAGTGCAACAGCTGGGGAGAAACAGCTGCGTTACATCATTGTAAAAGAACAATGACATCCAGTCTCACACTTTAGAAAACAACAATCACCTGCTTTTCCATCAGGTCCCTCTGCGTACTTTTTTCTAACTGGCACCCTCTGAGCCTGACAATGGAAACCGAAGAGTCAATAAAACCATGCTGCAATAAAACCATGCTGCTGAGTACAAGAGCTGTTTAAATTTAACAACGAGAAGGAAAAGAAGCAGAAGTGAAAAACAAATGTAATGTCCCCGTACTGAGTAGACTGAAGTGCCTCTGCCTGCGGGATAGACTGAGCTTCGTGGTGTTGCAGCCGTCACTCCCTCATTGTGCAGGATGCTCTGCAGAGCGTCAGGGTCCAGAGTGAACTGCACCGACTTCAATGTTTCTGAGAGAAGACGACAAGGAAGGTTCTCAATGTTACCACTTCATGCCTGTGATGTTAACAGCTAAAAAGACGACGACAAAATATTATTCCGACCTGCGGTGGCGCCATCTTTTTGTCGACTCTTCATGACACTTGTGCATCGCTGCGGCTGGAAACAAGATTTACAAAATGCTCTAAACTTTTTAATTCAGTCTGTGTACTAATATAAAAGAAGATACTTACTGCTTCCTGCTGGAGAACACTGAGCACATCTGCCTGGCTGGGGTTTCCTTTGTAAAGGAAGGAAAAAAAATCACATACAGTGTAAAACAAAACACAGCAGATTTCTGTACTAAGATGATGCTGGTCTCTTCCACATACCTTTTCTTGCATTGCTGGTTAACACAGCTTGAGGTTTAGCAGGTTTTACTTTGTTGTTTTCAGTGGCACTCCTTGGCTGCAGAACACTGAGGGGCTGCAGGTTTTTGGAAGCCATTCCTGTGCTTCTGTGCTCAGTCAGGTTAAAAGGCACAGGCCTGGTGGTTGGTTTCTTCTTTTTTGCTTTTATCTGAAGAAATTGTTAAAGTATGTGTATTGTGATAAACTACAACAACATGAGTAATAATAAAAAAATCTACAGAATGAGAGAAGCACTCACAGCCAGAGGTTTCTCCTCCCATCTGCAGTGAGACTGACTGAACTCGGACGGAGTCTGGAGACGAAGGGACTTTGCCATCACAGGAATTCTGCTTACACAAAGAGGCTTTTTACTGATTTCTGTATTTCCAGGATCTTTGTTCTCAGCGTCCAGGTGTGGTGCAGGTACGAGCTTGGAACGTGTTGGGTCGGCTTGCTTTTTGTTGTGTTCATTCTTCAATCTGTGAGGAGAAAAGTGATCAGTTTAAAGAATAATCATACAAAACCTGATCATTAGTATCATCACTGTACAGCTAAATAAATACAAAAGGGCTCACCTGTGCAGTTTGTTTGAATTTTGCTGGCAAAGGACTGGAGAGGCGTTCATACTGATGGCAAGAAGCAAGAAAGGGCAAAATCCAATTAATGTTGTATAAAACACCATAAAAGTGTTCTATTCTACGAAACACTCTCTCTAAATAAAGCTCCATACAAACCAGCATCGATTACAGAAGATGCCCGATGAGCAAAACGTAAACGACAAACCAACAAAGTGACATTATCAAGAGAAGCTAAGAAGTTTTTTTCTTTAGCATAATGCTAAATACGAAGATAAAAATAAATAAATAAATAAAAATAATTGCTACATACATTACAGTTAACGGGGGCTTCTGTTACTTCCACTGAATATCCAATGAAGTATTTCGGACTCAATAAATCCTAAATGTTTGGGCTTTTTTGTGAAGATTTAAAGCTCCCTGTTTCAGTCCTTTCACACAGTGGGCTTTCAACTTCCTGGATTCTAAGTTTTTAAAAAGGGCGCTTCGCCATTGGTCAAATTAAAGAAGCCGCAGCAACCAATGGCTGCAAGCGTTTTTGGTCACGGGAACGTCATTGGCCAATGAGCAACCGATTTTAATAAACAGCTCCATGGAAACGACGCGAAAGTTGTTTTACCATGTGACCTGTTTTTTTGGCCAACGGCTCCGATCAGGACCGGATAATTATAATCATTTTATTGATTATCTCCCTATAGCAAATTAAAATTAATTTTGTTGGCGTAGATAAGCATTATTAGGCATTAAAAGGGGAAACTATTTTTATTTCCTAAAATATGAATATACCCTGTGAAATTT
>JAVQJX010008357.1:0-16826 GCA_036025115.1 Ambassis agassizii | reverse complement strand
ACAGTATTTAGCCTAGCACATTATTTCAGTAGCTGGAGAACCAGTAAATTAACTGCTCATATACATTTGTGGCTTTGTGCTAATTATTAATGGACTGAAGTATTTTTTTGAATGTTTTGGAAACTTGGGAATTTACTCTTGATGATTGTAAATAGTATTTTTGGAACTGTGTAAATTGGGGTGTGTGCATTGTAACTCTGGGGTTGTGCTAAACAACAGACAAAAAAAGGACAATTATTTTACAAAACTTTATTGGACTTTGTTTTGAAACCATGGACTCTTTATGCCATGAGGAGATCAGCTCAGTGCTGGTGGAGCCACTGATGGACAGTCTGGACAATTGGGATGCTAATCCTGCTCCCATGCATGAGGCCCCAGGGCCGCACTTTGAGCAGAGGGACGACCGCCTCCTCGCTAAACTCTATGTACAGGTCTGGTCCAGCTGATGAGGACAACTTGGGGGTTACAAACTGTACATCCCACCTCAGTTTTCCTGAGCTCTCTGCCACTTCTAGTGACATGGGAGCAGTTTTGGAAAAAATAAATGCCATGGAAACTGATTTTAAAGACTCGATTAATAGCTCCTTAAATCGGGAGATCAGCTTCAGGACTTCTATTGATGCAACCCTGGAAGCTATGGAACATCGGGTGATGTCCGCTATCGCACATTTAGAGAAGCAGATGGTAGAGTGCCTGCAGCGCCGGGATGAGTACTGCAAGGCAGAACTTCAGCGTGCTGGCCTAGCTGCTGTCTCCAGAACTCATGCTAGCGCCAAGCATGAAACCACCCTCGAGGTGCTCCACTGCAAGACAAACCTCTCCTCCAAGAACACCACTGAGTGAAGCTCCATCAGAAGCGGTCTCCCAGAGTGGCTGTTCATCGCCCAGACCGTCAACTCCTCCCCACACTCCTCTGTTCACTGCTGGCTCCCAGGCCCACAAAGCCAGTGGTGCCAGGCCTACCTCTTCCTCCAGCATGCCGTATGTATGTATAGCGGTGAGCACCACCCAATATGCAGCCGACCTGCCAGTGTCCCTCTCATTCTTAAGGGAGGCGCAGGAAAAGGATGCCGAGGTTACAACCTGAAACAAAGAGGCAGACATCTGCAGCAGTCCTGAGCGAGGAGGGTTCACCAGAAGGCAGGGTCTCCTGTACCAGCATTCGCCAGGGAGAGCCGGAGGCAGCAGATATCAACTTGTGGTACCAAAGGCTCTCGTCCCATCATTCCTCTGGCATTTCCCCAGCCATCCACGCAGGGGACACGGGGGGATTGAAGACCCTTCTCAGTGTTCTTGAGGTGGCTAGGTGGCCCACAGTGAGGAAGGATGTGTGGGCCTACGTCAAGAGCTGTAGTACCTGCCAGACCTCTTTGGTGGGAAGCCATCTTAAGAACTGGGAACCATGGTTCAGACAAGAACAATTGGACAGTTCAAAGCTAGCGACTTGACTTCCCAACATTACAAATACCAGAGCATCCGATTGGATAGCGCAGTGGTCAGTGTCTTTGCCTATCACATGGGGGACCTGGGTTCAAATCCCTGAAGAACAATGCTCATTTGGTGAGATTGGTTCTGGACAGTCAAATCTGTTTTCTTTTTGTTCTTTGTTTTTTTGGGGGATGTTATGGCTTTCCTTTTGTTTCAAGTCTTTGCCATCTTAACAGGGCTCCGCTTCCTTGACTCACACTTTCCAAAAATCACAGACACCTGATTCCTTATTTAGTTTTATTTCAGTTCATCAGTAAAAACAAAAATACTTAACGTGAGGTCAAAAGACTGTCTCGCCACCAAATGTTCTGTTCCAACAAAAGAATACCTGCCTCCCTGTCCTGAGGTGCTCAAATTAAAATGACTGACGTCACAACAAAAAAAATACTGGATCAATACTAGGCATGAATGAATGAATGAATGTCAATGAATGTCTCAAAAGCAGTATACAAGCTTGAGAAACATGGTCAACCTTTATTTTTAGAGTTTTAATCCCTTTCAGATCACGTAGTTCCCTCCACCTCTGAAAAGATACTCTGATATTAACTTGGTTTTATCTAGCCACTCATGGAGGAGCCTGACAGAGGGACAGAGTAAGCGGTGGGAGGGGGCGGTTTGCAGTGTGTGCCAGCAGTAATAGACAGATCTCAAACACTCCTCTGGCTCTGATTGGTTGTTTTCTACCGGGCATGGTAGATTCTTGCAAAGCCAGGTTTTTTCACAGATTACATATATAATGTACAGCTGTTGGGGCATAGTATCAGTTTTACAAAAAGACATAATAGACATAATGACAAAAAGTTACTTTTATACAACTTACCGACGGCAGCTTTAAAGTGGACCTCTGTTGAGCTTTCACAGCAGCAGCAGAGCAGATATAGATCTTTCTGCCTCAGTTAGCATTAGCTCTGCTTTCAGACTGTTAAACTGAATGTGCTAAATGCACATTAGCATTTCAGTACGTCTACAGTGGTAACTCTGATTTGATCTAATATTGGCAGCTTATTCAGCTTATTCAGCTGTGAATGACATGCACCTGACAGCCTTGTTGTGTTACACTTTAGCAATTAGCTTCTTCTACTCTGTGTGTGTGGTGTGCACCTGTCACTCAGTTTAGCCCTCACACTCTCAGCTTTGCAAGTCCTCAGCTCCTTGCTCTCTACTTCTCCCTCTGTATTCTCTCCATTTTCTTCACATCATTGCCCCAGCGCCCAACAGCCAATCACCAAGCTCCCAGTCACCAGGTTACCGTAGTAACAGCTCTCTCTCTCTTTGTCTCTCTGCGCTCTGCTCTGTGGAGGAATGACAGGTGCGTCGGCATGGTAACGGATTCAGAGACACAAATCTTTGTGTTCTTTTATGGGTTGTAGCTTAAGCTATTCTTCATTCAGCTTTTTATTCAGTTTTACAGAGGCTGCTTGGCTTGTGTGTGTGCATGTGTTACTGTATATTCCTGTAAATAGGAGTGTGTTAAAAGCTTGTCCGTCATGTTGATGGATTGCTCTGTTCACACATCACTTTGGATTACACAAATCCTATCAAAGAAGGTGTGACCAGTGCTGCATAGACTTTCCTTCAACCAGAACTCAGCCCTCTTGAGAAAGTGGAAATACATATACTGTTTCATATCATGTATCTCCAAGGTAAAGGGTGTTTTACGATGAATATAAACAATTGAAAATGATGATTTACAGTGTGGGTTAAGCAGGTGAGAAACTCGAGGTTGCCAGAGTGGTTGGTATAATCCAGCCATACTCATCTCAAGGCCCGCGGGCCAAATCCGGCCCATCGGGGACTGTAGACTGGCCTGCGACCATTCGTGCTCTGATATAAGATATTACACACAAAGTTGTCCCTGATCATGGTTTCTAATGTTCAATAATTTCTCCAACTTTCACACGAGGAACTGGATGTAAAAGGAGTCCTCTTGTCAGTTTACAAATGACCCATTATGTTTTGGGGCAGTGAAGGCACTTAAAGTTTGCGTGGTTCAAAATCCACTACTGAAGTGCACAACAAACATCTGCCTGAGTAGCTGCTTGAGAGGAGAGACTATGGCGAGTTTTGGGTGCACTCAGTCCATCAGTATCCGAACTCAAAACGATTCTCTATATACATGTTGACAATGTTCAGTGATGAATGTAATTAAGGACAAAAAAGGCAACAAACACACTAACTCGCATCTCAACCAGTGCTTGCTCACAAACCGTCCTTCAACCACCTCTCATGGACATGAGATGCATTATTTCACATTAAGAGGGGACTGTGTGTGATGCATTAAGTTGAAGCATCTGATCCTATACCTGTGTTTTCTGGTCCAGACTGGTTTCAAACATCTTTTTGTTCTTTGTTATTTTATAACGAGCAAAGATTTTTCTTAAGTAGCTCTTCCAATATTTGCTGGTTTGCACTGTGCAGCTATGTTTTTATTTGAATCTCAACATTTTGTGCATCTTTCACACGAAAAACTTGTTAATAGTTTATTTATTTTACGCAATGTTTGTTATGCATGGTTTAAAAAAGAGTTCTGGCTATTAGAGTTGTTCCGATTCCGATACCAGTATCGGAAATGTCTCCAATACTGCCGAAAATGCTGGTATCGGCGAGTACTGGAGTTCAGGCACCGATCCGATACCCTATATTTTATTAATAGGAATCTTTTTTTTACTGATTAGCTCTGTAAGCGCCATAGACCGTATATAAAAGAAGCGCTGACGGAGTTCTTCTTCGTCGCTCTTAAAAACAGTTGTGCTGTGCTGCCCTCTGCAGTCTGGTGTTTTAGAGGGGCGAAAAAGAACAGACCACCTGACACCTGTTAAGAGGAGCTAACCGGAGCTAGTAATCATGTCGTCGGTGTGGCAATATTTTACGCTGGATTGTCCTATCAGCAACACTGCGACCTGCAAAAATACCTGAAGACGCGTCACGCTAAAGAGCATGATTAAAGTTAAGGAGCTAAAGAAGGATGAGCTGCAGCAGCAAACTCTGGAAGCTGCCTTCCAGCGACAAGAAAAATTCTCCAAGGACAGCCGAAGAGCAACACAGATAACGGACAAAATTGTGGAATTTATTGTCCTTGATGACCAACCTCTGTCTGTTGTCGAAAATGTGGGATTTCGTCGCCTAATGGAGCATTTGGAGCCAAGGTACTGCTTGCCAGGTTGTAAATATATCTCCGAAACTGCGTTACCCAAACTATACGAGACAGTTAAGGAACACATTTCGAGTATGCTGAAAGATGCAGTCAGCTTTACAACGGACATTTGGAGCTCCGACGTTTGTGTAATATATTTTTTTAACAACATAGTGGAATCGGTATTCGGTATCGGGTGGGAAAAAATGGTATCGGAACATCTCTATCTTGAACGTCTTAAAGTAACGATGGACAGCTGTGTCTTGTCGTTGAGTGGGTTCCTGCTATGATATGACTCACTGTGGAGAACAGTGTACCAACCCAACCTCTGCACTGATGCTCGAACACAGTAAGAAAGCAAAAAACATCAACATAACAAAGCAGGTCTGTTAATGTAAAACCACCCAGACCACAGTGTAAAAAAATAATTATAATAAATAATTGAAGGTGTGGCCAAACCTTTGGCCTTTAATTTCTGTTTTGATTTGGCTTTTTTGTGAAATATAACTTACTTAACAGCAGCTCACTGGGCTGGAAATAAAGGTTTACTTGAATTTTCTGTATATAAAATTACATTCATTGTTAAAACTATAATAAAAAAAACCTCATCAGTTACCTTCCAGCCTGCAACATCGGCTGTAAGGCAACTCCATGATTGTTCTCCACACACTCACCATCTTCTTCCTTCTCATTCTGGGAGACACCATCAGTGGGCGATGGCGCCACAGTGTGTTTTACTTTGAAAATGTCCCACCTCGCAGGCAGCAGGCCCCGGTTGAACATGAAAGCAGCTAACAAGGAGAACACCAAGATGGTTACAAAGGTGCAGAGCATGGACAGGCTCCTGACGGGCGACTTCTGGACGAAGATGCCATTTTCCATGGTGCAGCCGGGAAGGCAAAGAATGACAGGAAGTCCTACGGCGTTTTCTCCCAACAGAATCCTCACAGCGAGCCCCACGATGTAACCAACGGTGGCACCGTAGCCGTTTGTCACGTTAACGAAGAGCACAGACACCAAGTGGGGGAATATAAGAGTGTAGGAGACGTCTGCTCCCAGGATCCACAGGAGCAGGGTGCTGTTGGTGCAGAAGGTGATGGATGTTCCAACCACACCCACCACCACCACCGAGACCCGAATCACCCACTGCATTTCATAGTCTGAAGCCTGATGACGTGAAGAAAAGGATTTATTTGGTGTTTAGACCACCGAGCTGCGTCCTGAAACTCCTTACCTGTGTTCTCAGGATGTTCTTGTAGATGTTTGAAGAGAAAACAGAGGTAGCAGACAGCAGGCCGGAGTCAGTGGACGACATGACTGCCGCCGCCACCGCTCCGATTCCGATGATGGAGATGTAGGAAGGAGTGAGTTGCTGCAGGGTGAGAGGCAGGATCAGAGTGTGCTCGCCACGTTCGTATGGAGAGGGAGAACCGTACAGAGTCAAGTTCCAGTCTGGATAAGAGACAACACAAAGCTTCATTTTATTAGAGTCATTTAAAATGATGCTTGTTTATAGTGACACCTGTGGCCATTGAGGGAACTGCAGTTAGCATGTTGTTATTATAAGTTTAGCACACAGACTTTATTGTATTAGCAAAGAAAAGCTCAAACAGCATACATTACTGCTTAGGGGCTTCTTTACTGCTAGCTAGCTAGCTAGCTAACTAACAATCTTAAATTTATTTTTGTCTACTAAAAATAAATAATCACTGCTTACTTTTACTGTGTCAAGCTAAGCTTAGCCAGCTAGCTGTAATTTAGCACGAATCTTACAGTTGATGTATAACATTAGCGGGTATTAGTTTGGAGCAATTTGGTGTAGCTAACTAGCTAACGGCCTCTGCCTAGCATCACAGCTAACAGAAAACTGTTGGTGTTAGCATTTCCTTTTTAAACTAAAACTAGTTGCGCATATAGCATTAGCTATATGTGTCAAATTAAACTAGCTACAGTAGATTCTATTTTGCCACTGATAACACAGAGGAAGCTAGGCTAAGCTAGCTAGCTGTAACGTAGCTACACTTACTATTATAACTAGCTAAGCAAGTTTAAATGATTAATTATCCACTCAGACTCAGAGCTGCTAACTTTATAGCAAGCTAGCTAACTTAGCCAGCTACCTGTTATTTAGCTGGACAACACAAATCTGTGATTACTTTACAGTGTTAGCAATATGCAAACAGGTGGCTAACTGGGTCAGTCCAATGCATTATCCCACTGCTAGGTGGCTAGCAAGCTAGCATTAAGCAGTTTTGCACAGTGAGAAAGACAAGACCTGGAGACATATCAGTGCATGTGCTGTTAATGTTAGTACTGCTGAAAAGAAACAATAAACACTTGTTTTATTTGAGCTAAAATGTTCCAGTTTTCAGTCCTTTGTCATTTACTTTGTGTGCTTGTTTGGGGGGTTTAAGGTTAAGATACAGGAAGCAGTGACAACACCACATATTCATTAAACAAAATAAATATAACCATCCAGAGGTGGAGAGCAAGTAAAGAAATTCACTTTAAAATGAATTATCCATTTCTTTTGCATTTGATAATATAAATAATAATAAAATCCAACCAGCAGCTTTCCAGTGAACCTGATGATGATGACAAGTATTTTAGGTTTGCATTTCACACTTTAGACGAGGAGAAAAACAGGAAATACTTTCTACTACTACACTAATAGAAACATCTCTCCATCCGCCACACAGCGTGTTTCTATTAAACACTAACATACAGTATTTCCCACCTGTGGAGGCGGCCACAGCTCCGACCAGGACCGGTGGGATCCCCAGTATGGCGATAACAAAGGCAGCAGCATAGCAGGTTAACTGAGCTGTTAGTGATGAGGAGGCGGACAGCGTCCTCTGGTGGAAGCTCTGAAATGACAAACTGCCAAGACCCTAAAAAAAGAGACAAAAATAAGCGACAGCTTGTTACACAAACAGCAGGTTACCTTTGACTGTAAACACCTTCAGTCAGCTTCAGTCCAGTTCTGTCTGCTTCTCTATCTGCTTTTTGACCTATTTCTGCCTTGTCTTCTGCTTGTTTTGGTTGTTTTTCTCTTTGGACTGCCCTCTAAGTTACACTGAAAAAGGTTGGGTACAAATTCACATCATTCTTTTTAAATTAATTTAATTTAATTGGATTATTTTCCTGAATGAATAAATTATCTTTTTAGTTTCATTGTTTGATTTATGCAGAAAATTGTTCAAAAATCAGGTTTCTAAATGTGTTACAAACTCATAAAATCAATGCAAAACTCAGAAGTCTTAATTATCTACGTGTGTCCTTTGAATCTGAGCCCTCTGAGCTACCGTACCAGCATTAAGAAGTCATCAATCCACTTCCAGATCCCGTCCTGATCCAGAGTGCCGACCCACGGCTCCTGATACGTGTTGTTGAAGGCGGTGGTGGCGATGCTTGCAGGCGTGTCGTTGAGCAGGAGGAAGGGGATGCACAGCCACTGTGAGGACACACACATGGAGATCATCACAGAGTGAAGAGGATTGTTACGACCTCATGACTCAAAGAAAAACAACTGAGGCCGCCACATTTCAAGAGCACGCCAGACCAAAAGACGGTTTTAAATTGGCTTTATTTTTAAAGGAGTGTGTGGAAAAAGAGGGGAGAGAAAAAGGAAAAAAAAACTCAGGCTCAGGTGGAGAAAAAAACACTGGACTGAAGAAAGGTTTGTTAAAACCAACTTCCAAATTAACAAAAAGAATCCCACAAAAACAAAAAGAAACTGGTGATCCGGACTAACAAACAAAAAGAAGAAGAAACTTGGACCAACCCATAGGGGGCCGTCGGAACCTCGTCCTTCTTCCAATATTTAAAAAAAAAAAGACAAAAGAAAATAATTACAGGGGAAAAAAATACCCGAGGATAAATCAGGATCACCAGTAAAATAACAAACAAACCAAAAACAACCCACTCTTAAAGGGTGGAGCAGTAAGGAGGAGGCAGAGGGAAAAAAGGAAAAAGAAACCCGCCCCCTTTGCCGACACATAACAAGGATCCAGGATTATTGCTAAAAGTCAGCATAACTCACCAAACTGAGGAACATTAAAGAGAGCTGGATGATGTCGGTGTAAGCCACCGAGTAAAGTCCTCCTAACAGGGTGTAGATGATGGCCACAGCGGCAGAGACCCACACAGAGTATCCAAAGGCTAAGTCCAGGATCACACTCATAGTCGCTCCTGTCAGGAAAAACAATCACATCTTTCATCCTTTATTATAACAGGAGGCTCAAACTGCTGATCCCGGATCTCCTGCATGGACCCTGGTCTTCAGTCCACAGAAGCTCAGTCCATCTCTTTGCTCTCCTGGAGGTCATTCTTCACCAGAAGAGACGTCTGCTTCATGTTGAAGAGAAAACCAGGAGCCAGAGTTTCCAGTTTTCCTGCTTCAGCTTTTCTTTGTTCAGGATGAACATATTAGTGCATGAAGACAACATCTCTGTCAGCAAACAGCTCAGACTTCAGTCTGTTTTTTCTGTTGGTCCATTCCTGTGCAGGACTCTGCTGTCTGTCCTCTCTGACCCTTCAAGTCCACACTTGGCTCAGTCCTTCACTGGAGTCTCTGCAGCTCTTCTTAAGACTCATCTCTCACTGGTTTTCTTTCCAGATGCTTGTTCACCTCTTTGACTCTCTTTGAACTTCTTGATCAATCCTCTCACAGCAGTTCTTCAAACTTGAAGCTCTTGATTCTTCTCCTGCTTTGTAGACATTAACATATTTTTTGTAAAGTATAAACTTAAACTGTGTATTTACCCAGTCCAAGCAGAGTGCAGGACACCCAGAGCACGTCCACCAGGAGACACGGCAGCACCAGAGCGCCACTCAGGACTTTGCCATACTTTATCTGGAACGGATCCATCATGGTGATGTATTTCTTCTCCCTCATTGGTTTGGCAAAGAAAAGGCCACCTGATGCAGCAGGGAGGAGAAAATATTATCACAATCATCCTACCGTCTGACCCGCAACATGTGATTTGTCTTACCGATTATGAAGAACACAGAGTACTGTATTGGCATAAGAGCCCATATTAAACCCATTTTGGGAGTGTAAACCGCCTCAGCCACGCCCAGGATGAAACCCCCTCCAACCCACGTAGCTGCAGAGGAAGAACACAAAGTTTAACCGGAATCCTCTGTGCATTAGTGCAACAGAGCTGCCCAAAGGAGGCGACACCTGAAAGTATGTTCTATGAAACAAAAGGGTCAGTGGGGGTCTTTTAAACATGGACCTTTTAACCATAGTAACCTATCAACAATCATTATTTTTTCTGTTTTACCTCAATGACCGAGGCTGACAGACCTAAACCATGTCTCAACCTCCAGGTTCAGACATGAAGTGTTCAAACGTTGTAGTTCCCCCTGCAGCCTCTAGGGGCTGGCTCCAAAAGTGAGTCAGTCCTCATAGACTCCCATGTTAAGAAGAAGAAGAAGGTTCAACTTTGTCATTACACATGTACAAGTACAATGCAACGAAATTACAAGCGCACCTCTCCAGAGGTGAGCTGGCACCTCTCCAGCTACCAGCCCACCTCCATGTGTCCAGAGCTGGACTCGAACCAGTGACCCTCCAATTCAAAGTCCAATGCCCTACGGACTGAGCTACTGCCTAAAGGCAATATGTCCAACATGTTTCCAGCAGAAATCAACATGTTTACAGCCTGGTTCAAACAATGATTCTGCTCTCTATTGATAAGTTTCCTTCTAGTATCAACTGTACGGGGGCTGAATGTTTTTACAATTCACTCCTTTTAATTAGATTCACACTTTAAATCACACTGAATTATGGGCTTTGTGACCGCTTTGACTGACAGCCGGTTGTCCTATCACAGCACTAGCTTCCTGCTTCCACGACTGGCCGCCCACCTCAGCTCCACTCTTTGGGACGCTGCCAACATGGAGAGCCTTAATACAGGTGACATCACAGAAGCTTCGTCAATGGTTTTTACTGTCAGTGATGTTTTCTGGAGATACTGTGAAAATTCAGTTATTAAATGATGTTGAACACTTTAACTTTTAAAGTATAAGAAGCTGACGGTTTCAGACCTCCCAGTTGTCAGACATAACAATAAAAAAAAACACTGATTGAACTCTCCTCTATATTCTTTTCCACCAGTGTGCTCACTTGGCAGAAGATCATAATTAGTGGTCATACTGTAAAAACAAAAACTAGCTCTGTGTTTTGCTGGCTATGACGGATGGCGTGAGATATTCCAAGGCCAAGAAATGTTACAGAAATATTATCTTTTTGACAGCATCACGTGTTTTCTTTGTGATCATTACTGACTACACATGTGGGCTCTGTCCATGCACACAAAACCACAAACACACAACGAAGAGAAGCCCTGAAGATACAGGAGAAGTGATACTTTCTTTAACACCTTCCTCCTTCACTCCACCTCAGTTTCTGTTTGGTAAGCAGAGAGAACATCCTTCAGTCGCTCCTGTTCTCCACTTCCCAGCTGGTTTCCCGTCCTGCGGATAATGTTTCACTGATCCTCTGACGCATTGTGCTGCTGCTGCCAAGGTGTGGTGGCCAGAAGTTCAAGACCTCTAAGCCAATTAAACACAACAGAGATGAAACCTGATCAAGTGTTAAGATTGCTGTAAGAGGGTGTGTACATTAGAAACAGTAAATACAAGCAACGTTTTTATATCTGAGAAAGACTGTGAGCGGAATTTTGATTTTAAAAAAAAAAGTAAAAATTCTGACTCTAAATTAAGAATTTAACGTCAGAGAAAAAAGTCTAGAGTATGATTTTTTTTTTTAATTACAACTACGTGGTCCTAATTTTCCTTTTTTCATTGTTTTTACCATCTAGATAAAAACATTTAAACCTTTTCAGTCTCACCTGGTTGCCCTTACTGGCTAATAAATGCCACTTTCAATCAGTTTTCAGTCGTTAACACATTTTTTACTTTGCTTAGCTGCACTAGAGACCAAAGTCCAACACCCCCCACCCCCACCCCTCTATATGACATTTATACAGCTGCCCTTGAAGCAGAAGCAGCAGCTACCAAAGACACATCACATCCAATCATCATCACAACCTCAATTGAAAACAAGCAGCTCACTTTCTTCTTCTCTTTGACCTCTTTTTCTTCTTCTCCTGCAGGAATCTGTGTCACCATGACGATAATTGAAAATCAGAGAAAGAAAAAAAAACAATCACCACATGGTGTTTTTGAGCCATTATCATTTTTATGATGGGCAATTGACTTTGGGAGTGAGTGGAGAGAGGAGGTGGAGGTGATGGAGGAGTTTGGCTCTGCTTGCCAAAAAAAGAGCTGCAGGGCCTCCTGTCCTGTTCTGCTGTGATGCCTGTGTGCTGAGTTTGGCTTGGCTCGAATCTCTGCACTTGATGGTTTATTCATATTCAGCGGTGCAAGACGCAGTTGCCATGAGGTTCCTCTCACACTCAATATGTCTGCAAAGAAGTGACAGAGAAGAAGTCTGAATCCGGGTTTCGCTTTGAAATGTTTTGCTCACGTCTTTAAATTGGAACAATGATCATATTCTCCGTCAGCCAATACCACGTCTATCATTTTCTCTTCACTAATGCAGATGTTTTACAGGCTTTAGGGGTTAGCATGTGAATAGCTTGTGTGGTCGTTAAGTGAACAATGTTATGTTGTTATTGTGCACTGTTTTAAAGTTTTTATTGTGTAGCACATACACAGAAATCTGGTTTATCATTTATACATTAAAAATGTAAATTATAGTTGTTTTGATCAGCTTGTCCTCATTAGGAAAATGTAACATGAATGGACTGGATCTTATCAGATGACATTGAGAACTAGGATCATGTGTTTCATTAGCAGGAAAGCAATCATGTGTCGCATTGACCATATGTGGTGCTTTTTTCTATAAAAACAACAGGTTTTAAAGTTTACACTGCTACACTGTAGCATGTTAACCTAGCTAATTAAGCATTAAGCCTGGTTGTATACTTCTTTGTCATGTTAATGTCCGACCCCCACAAACGCCCTGACGTAGCTATGAAGACTTCAAACTTCTCCGTCTCTCCGCTCTGAATTGAATGTCATCATGAAAGTCTCCAACACTTCCTGTTTCAGTGAACAATGGAGACAGAGAGAGAGAGAGAGAGGATCTTGTTGTGTTTTCTGTGTGTTGTTGTCCATATCCGTAGTCACATCAAGTTTAAAAGTAGCGACTAGTCCGACAGCGTACATACCGAACATTGACGGAGAAGTATAAACCAGGCAAAAAAGTTTTTTAGATACATTTATTTTAGCTTATAGAGTACAAGCTAACAGTAATCTAGTCTGTGCAAATCTATGTTTATTTTATTCTTTTTTCTTTCTTTTCTGCATTTGTGTGGCTTTGGCGCTTCTAGTAGACACAGAAAAGAATCATGGCTCATGTTCACCTCGCAACAAAGCACATGAGTGAACAAAAGTTTGGCATTCGAGGAGAAATTTATTCTCTGTATATATATTACAACCTCCCACACAGTCATCATGTGAACACAAACTGCACTTCTACATGCAGACAGATGCACAGCGTCTAATCCTGCCTGCACAGTCATTGTCTCCGTGGCTTCTTTTCATCAATTAACAAGTCAATTGCTATTCAAAAACAAACAACATCAACTTCCCCTGAAAAGCCCAGTCAAAACAAGCAGCAGAGGGCTGGCTTGTCCACGCTGCCCCTCTTAATCAAAGCCAGATGTCTCCTCAAAAACTATTTTTCTCTTTTCCTCACAGCACCCCGTCTCTTCCCCCCACATTCCCTTTCCTGTCAGAGATTGTGTAGACGGCCGTCCTCAGCAGCCGTGATTTGGCTCTCCTGTCGGCTCTCTGTCTTTTTCTCTCAAGAATCAGCATCTTGGACCCACGATGAACCTTCACAACATTCATAATCATTCAAGGTGAAAAATTGGACCCACATGGCACACGTTGCCAAAGAAGTGCCTCAGCTTCCCATCAGATGTCATGGCGATTTTGAAGTACATGCCACAGCCTGTCTGTCTCAGTGAGAGCTTCAGACTTCTTTCTGTTTACTTAAGCACCAGCCATGTCCTTTTTAGTTACAGCTCTTTGAAGAAAGCGATCTCATGGCTGTCAACACACCACTCTCAGTTTGTCGAGGCCAGAGCCAGTCACAGAGTGAACGCTAATTTACTTTTCCACCTCAGTGCAGAGAGAAAAACACCCTTTCCAAGAGATGCTAAACAATACAGGCAGCTCTGTTCTGCTAACTGCTCTTTTGGGGGGGGAAACCCTCTGGAGCTCGTCTTCCTACTTGCCACCGCTTTCAGCTGGCTATCTAACTCAGCCTCTTTAATCTGAGGAGCAAATAGCCTCCAGTGTTTTCATAAGAGCTCAGGCACAACTCCGGACAGCTCAATGGGTCCTTGGAGAGAAGCAACAAAAGCAGGAGTCGGCGTGTTTGAAGTCCTGCCTCATGATTGGCACTAATTTACTGACTCTTTACTCACCTTTGTACTTTCATATTACATTATGTTGTAATGCTTTGTAGAATTAGCTGTGATTCATTCAGCTGTGGTAAAACAGGAACTGCTCTGTCAAAGTGTCAGATGTTCATTCGTCATGGAAATTAAAAAAAAATGAGGTCCAACAAAATCAGAAATTTCCTTTTCTTCTTTTTTCTTTTTACAGTAGCAAACAAATCTAAAAGTTTTTCTTTGCTGCGTTCCCAACAGGTGGGCACTTTATTTTAGGTCAAGCATATTTATTTACATCTGCACCCAATTGAAAGATCTGCAGACAGATATACTCAAACAAGTGCAGATTCTGTTTGAAGAGGAAAAAAACTGTCATTAATTGAACCGTATTTGTAAGTATTTTGATTTCAGTCCATCACAATGCATAATAGCTTCATTATACATTCATTTAACTTTACTAATGGGCCAAAATGAATCCTGCATACAGTATTTTAGCAGGAAACAGGCTGATAGGGCCCATTTAAAACAAAAGCAGACCAGCTTCCTCCTGCAGACTTTGTGTATATCTTTGCATTAAGCATAAGAAGTAAATTAAAAAAAAATATCACCTTCATTATGTTTTGAAGAAATAAGAAGTTATTAAATGAATGCCTCTGGCTCTTATCAGGCTGGACTGCATGCCTGACTTGCAGGCTGTGGACCCTGCTGCCTCCTTTGCATTGAGTCGATGGAGGAAGGGCCGGCGGATTCTTGAAGGGGACACTTGTGGGAAGGAAAAGGGTCTCATTGCGAGAGATCAGCTTGTGTAAACATTCAGGTTAATGAAGCTCAGTGGGCCTAATCCTCAGCCCTCTTTCTCACTCTCCCTCACCCGGGCCTCAAACCCTGTCACCCCTCCCCAGGACCCACACACCCCCTATTTTCCACTATAATCCCTTGCAGGAGCAGGCACTGTCAATCAAAAGGACCTCAGGGGAAAAAAGCTAGGGGAAGTCGTGTGCTTGCACTTGTGTGTGTCTGTGTGTGTAGGCTTGGTTGGTTAGCATATAATTCATGTTTGCATGTGTTAACATTTGAGGGTGAATATGCACTGTATATACAAACATCATGTGCCTATATGCAGATGCGTGTAGGTGCTTAAATGTGGGAGTCAGTCGGGGGATTTCCAGCGAAGGAGTTTCAAAACATATGAATGGAAAGCATGGAAGCTCTGGGTCCAGACCTGGGCTTGCTGGGTAATCAGCAACACATGAACCATATATGAGGAAGGGGAAAAGGGGATAAGGGAGCAAAAGAAGGGAGGGAAGGAAGTTCTAAGATCTGTAAACAGTGACATCACACATCATGCAGAACAAGAGGACATGTTACACCCTGAAACAACATCACATGACCATAAATATGTGTTGCATTAATATGTGCTGCTCCAACATGAGAAAAATGGGCTTTTCACATTTTTGATTTTGATCTATTGCACAAAGTTGGCAATTTGAATAGCAGGAAAAAAGAGGATTAAAGGTACTGTGAGGTGGGAAAATGTAAGACCTATTATTTTAACATGTCCTCATGAAAATGTACATATTTGGTCAATCATACATCCCCCAGATACGGGTTCATACATGGGTTTGAGCCCCCTGACACTGTGAACTGTTTTGTTTTCATCTACAGTTAAATTTCATTTTCATTCATAGTTGGATTTAGGCATTAAAAAAAATAAGAGGGTCACATTTTTGCAAATGAAACCATTCATTTCCATGATTGAAAATACATCAACAACAGGAAAACACATCCAAAACCTCACAGCTCCATTGGTTATGGGCCATGTTCACATTTAAAGCCACATTGATACATCAGGTTGGTTCACATTAATAATTACAGCTGACAGAGTTGCATCTAACATCAAGGTGGATGTCTCTATCCTCTGAAACATATGCAAACGTGTCATCCATATCAGCAACAACAGAAAGCATCACATTTGTCATCATCAACCTGTGGTGGTGACCAGAAAAAAACTCAATAATAAAGATTAATTGAGACAAACAGCATGTCAGAGAAAGCCTTGGTTTCACTGCTGCTGGTTTTTTGTTCCAGTTTCACTTGTCTCTATATACATAAATCACCAGTGGGAGTTTCCTTGTGTTTAAGCAGCCATGTTTTTTACCTTGAGGTGGTGGACTTACCCCAAGGAAGAGTAAACAGAATTAACTAACTAACACCTTCTTCACCGCCCCTTCTGAGTGGTTACAAACCAGCTGGGCCATGGACACACTGATCCCACACACACAATGAATGACTGCACGTGTATAGGTACAGTGTGTGTGTGTGTGTGTGTGTGTGTGTGTGCTTGTGTGTGGGTGCAGGTTTTCACTTCCTTGACCAACTCCCGCTACTGTCTTTACAACAACAACAATACATCCCAAAGACAGAGTCTGAGAGTCTGAATTGGCAATTCAACTCCACACATGGGATATCAGTTCCAGCTCCAGAGGCTAAATATTTATAACACGCAACTCAAGGCGACTTTTACAGCTTCATTTTAACATGAACACGATTCCAATTGTTCTGATGCAGTGTGTTACAAGAGTTTTAATGGGGGTGTTGTGGAGAGACATCTGATCCACATGCTGTACTTTCTCTTAGAGAGGCTTTTTGTAGAGCAGTGGTTCTCAAGTGGTTTGGGTTTGAGACCCACCTACAACAAGCTGCGACCCAAAGAGAGAAAAAAAGTCAATTTATCACATTTATTTAATAAAAAAGGTGGTTCCATTTAA
>JAVQJX010008328.1:0-24210 GCA_036025115.1 Ambassis agassizii | reverse complement strand
ATGACCTGTTATTTTACCCTAAATTGTAACATTAACATAATAGGGTTGATTGTTGTTCATCTTGGCAGGGTCATATTAAGTAGTGAAATTTGACTGCCTCAGGAAGTGTTTTATATTTTTGACTAATGTGATACCACATGTCTTTACAGCCTTTCTTCAGACTACTGAACCTACGGAAGCTTGGCCTGAGTGACAATGAGATCCAGAGACTCCCTCCTGAGGTGGCCAACTTCATGCAGCTGGTGGAACTGGACATCTCCAGAAATGGTACACTAATATGACTTGCCACTTTTATCATGTCAGTTTGTCTGTCTTTGCCTCAAATACCACTCATCAGCTTATAGTTACACCCCAAAACCACAAATGGCAAGCACGTTTCGTCTGCTGAACTAGGTGTTACCATGTGGTATTAAATGGTAGGAGCATAACCAAAGCAGCTGGTGAATCAACACACTAGCAGCAGTTGTTAAATATTTGCCAGACTACTTGGCCCCCCTCAGGCACAACAGTCATTCAGATACATTAATCTCATCACCCTCAAGAAATATCTAAACAACGAGGAAAGAAAGTATTGTTATGTCAAAAGTAAATGCCGTTTCTGCCTTTGGTTCTACATATTACACTGAGGTAAAATGAAACTCTTTCAGTTAGACCTGCTGTATTATTTTCTGCTGCAACACGCACATATACTTTGCCCTTTCTGCGTCCTTGCATACTGCACACAAACACAGTGACGCTGCATGCCGGGCAGGGTCTGTATGTTAGATATGAGACATCTGCTCTGCTACACACTGCATCAAGTGCAGCAGCAGTGTGCAGTGGCCTGTAAGGGCCTTCCCCCATCTGTCAGACTGTCTGCCCCTGCTGAAGGACAGTGAACCTTGAAGTAGGATGGGCTGCTAGGCTCATGAGGAATTTCTTAATGTGCACCTGCCACATCCAGTGATGAAAGTTCTTGCCCTTTTATGCATGTGCAGTCCACACAAGTAAAAGTTCAGATGTCAATTTACCTACTTTATACCTGGATAAGTACCATAAACCATTAGCCTTGCAACTAAAGAAATTTTAACTCTTAAAAACAGTGCTAACTTCCCCTTTTAAAGTATTTGTCTTTTTTATCTGTAATAATTATATTATCCTTCGTATTTGACCCTCGCATAATTTATATGTGACAACTGAAATACTTTGAGATACAAATACATGGGCTTAGATTCTCCTTTTTTCTGATGTCTCTGCTCTCAGCCATCTGGTTCTGATTACAAAGAACTTAAAATGATATGCTCAATAGAATTGCAGCCTCCATGTTGCCGACTCCTGCCCCTAAACGTCCCCTTTTTTCTCCTCCAGACATTCCTGAGATCCCTGAGAGCATTAAGTTTTGCAGGGCCTTGGAGATCGCCGACTTCAGTGGAAACCCCCTCTCAAGGTAAGTGGACTGTAACAGCCCATCAATATTTAACATCACTGCAGCGGAGTAGAGGCTTAGCTTTCACATATGAAACAAAGCGTATGATTTGCTTGCTCTAATTACTTTGTGTCATGTGCACTGATTTCTACTTTAAAATGGATGAGCATGTGCATAACATTATGTGCATGTGTACAGTATGTAGAGTGTGATGCATGACAGTGTTTTATTGCAAGGAGAAGATCGGTCACAGTAAATACACACAAGCAAGCAACAGAGCAGCAACTTTGAATACCTTAACAGATGGGGATATCCACAGGGCAGTGAGTGTCTGTGTGTATGTCGGATGATCCCATGTGTTGTACAGTAAAAGCCTGAGAGACTCTCTCTGCTGTTTCCCCTCCTCCCTTCTTCTCTGCCTCAGATTACCGGATGGTTTCACTCAACTCCGAGCGCTGGCCCACTTGGCACTCAACGACGTGTCATTACAGACGTTGCCCAGTGATATTGGAAAGTATGTACACTTTCACAGCAGCTCATAGTAGAGAATCTAATGGGATTAGATGAGTGTGTAATATGTTTTTAATCTTGGTGTCAACAGTCCTGGAAATAAATGGGATCCCAGATGCTATAATATTTAAATAAAATATAAAATATAACCAGGCATTTCAGAGGGTACAATTGTTTATTGTAAAGTTTCTCGTGTTGTCATATTTTAAACATTTTTTTAACCCGTAGTATATTTAAACATGATTGTGTGTGAATACTTCAGTTCTTCACTTTTTCAGAATTGAACTGGTTTTCAAGGAGTGTAATTCTGTAACCCAATGGGCTCCGAGGCAGCTGGTCTCTGGGCTTCAAGCCACTGCTGTGCTCAGACAGATGGAAGAGCCCCTCACCATGCCAGGCAGCCCAGACGAACAGACCCTCCATCTGACTAACCAGTCTCTTCCCCTCTCTTCCTCCTCCATCCCCCTCTGCCAACTCCTACTCCTCTTTCTTTCTTCCACTCCTCCTTTTATAGTCTGGCCAACCTGGTGACGTTGGAGCTCAGGGAGAACCTGTTGAAGTCTCTGCCTACGTAAGTGTCACCCATGCTTCAGTGTACATGTACATGCGTCAGTTTTCCCCCTTCATTGTCATTAAGAATAGTTGTTTCAACTCCCACTGCTAGTGTTAGCGTAGAGCACACACGCACCTGAAGATGTAATCGTACATCATAGTGGAGGAATGTGTCACAAACTGCAAGTTACTTGTGGCACTACAGGTGTAAAAACATTCTTTAGATATGTGAATGAAGGGAATTCTGTCATCTTATGCATTGTTCAGCTCCTTGTACACTTTACATATTTGTGTGACTTAACCACCTGTACAATGTGTTGCGCAGGTCACTCTCTTTCCTGGTGAAACTGGAACAGCTAGACCTGGGAAGCAATGAACTGGAAGTTTTAGTAAGTCAACCTATCTTCCCCTTTAATCATATACTCTACTTGTATCTTAAAATGATATATTTTACATTTGCACAGCCGGTGCACTCAGAGTGACGCGTATCATAAATATTCCTGTCACATTTCCACCACAGTAATTATGATCCAGACCACATGTTTACTTCAGAAAACACAGCAGAGGCAGCGTGTCAGAACTAAAGCACTGCGTGCAGTGAGCCCCAGAGTGAGTTGCGCTTTTCGCCTGGGAACGCCTACCTGTCTCAATAGGACAGTAAACAATGCCTCGTGACTTCTTGAGGGCGGAGGCTAGGCAAACAGTTGACGTCATGATGAAACCTTGCCTACGTGTCCGTCACAAGCCAACTGATACCCTCCTCAGTTTAATTTACATGTCTTAAATTCAAATGTAAGCATATTTTGAAATCCGTGTTCAGTAAAACTAATGAGTGTTAGAAGTAACTAACTTAAATAAAACTTAAATAACTGAAAATCATAATCAGTATCAGAAAAACTCCTTTTAAGAATTATTTCAAAGTCACACCAATATTCTGTACAGACGAATACAGACTGAATTTTGATTGCATCTTGATCAGTGTGCCATACATTGTTCTTGTCTTATGACCACTTTCATTAACCGCAACCTTTAATGTCTTTCTTTTCAATTTTTTTTTTTTGTAGCCGGACACACTCGGTGCTCTCCCCAACCTGAGAGAGCTGTGGCTAGACCATAACCAGTTGTCCTCATTACCTCCTGTAAGTTTAATTCTTACATACAAACATGTGCTATAAATTTTTTTGTCAAACTATCCTGTGCTACTCAGAAGTGACTCCCAGTAGCATATATCGTCTATTTGCTTTTGTGGTGACCATAATAGTGCCTGCATGGCTCATTGTAAATTGTTATTTATTGTGTGTGTGCGTGCAGGAGCTGGGAAACCTTCGGAGATTAGTGTGTCTGGATGTGTCAGAGAATCGTCTCGAGGAGCTTCCCTCAGAGCTAAGCGGCCTTCTGGCTCTCACAGACTTGCTGCTCACACATAACCAGCTGGAGATCGTCCCAGACAGCATCGGTAATGTATACGGGGGGCTAAAAGGAGAGATATGTTGTCGGAGGATGCGTATGATTAGAATTGTGGAAAAAAAGTTTAATCTCCCCCATTTTCATTAGAATCTGCTATTTGGTGAAAGTATGCTATTTAATCATAGTTGCTTTAGTAAACACAAGTGCAGGCCTGTAGTGTTGGACACAGGTTGTGTTAAATAAGAACAGCACTGCCATCTACTGGAAAAATAGTGCTATTGTAGATGTGCACAGGCAAACATGTGACCTGTATTTGGCATTAGCTCAGGAAATTCATTTATATAAGATGTCAATAATAAAGCAATGTAAATGAAAGAAGACAACATGCCATAAAGTCATAAAAGTGGTTTTCATATTACTGCAGTCTGTTAAAGGTTTCTGCCTCTGTCTCCAGGCTGTTTGAAGCAGCTCTCTATCCTGAAGGTGGATCAGAACAGGCTGACCCAGCTGACTGATTCAATAGGGGAGTGTGAAAACCTCACAGAGCTTGTCCTCACAGAGAACCTTTTACAGGTAAGAAGATATAAGCTGCCTGCTCTGGCTTTCAACTGATGCATTTGGAATTTATGCACAACCATAAATGACACAGTCCCATTAACAACAATTAAGTTTCGTTATTGATTTCACTGATTATTAATGGCCTCTATCTCTCTGTCTTTCTCTTCCAAAGTCACTTCCTCGCTCACTGGGTAAGCTGAAGAAGCTGACCAACCTGAATGTAGACCGCAACCGGCTGGGCAGTGTGCCCAAAGAGCTGGGTGGCTGTGCCAGCCTCAACGTCCTCTCATTAAGAGACAACCGCCTGGGCAAGCTGCCTGCTGAGCTTGCAGATGCCACTGAGCTGCATGTACTGGATGTGGCTGGGAACAGGTACCCTTACTTAACACCTTGAGCTGTTAATAATACACAGCAGCTTTTCTGGCTAAGAGTACATACTTAAATAGAATGCCTGTGCCAAAATGGACCAGATTGTATCCCTTTGGCCTACTTAATGGAAGAAATTACATTTACAGTGTCTTTTTTTTCATTAAATAAACTGCTTCATGTGAAAAATAGATTTTTTAAGTTCCTAAAATGGAAATATTTAATTTCTTTCCTCGTCCCCATGTTTCACCAGATTACAAAACTTGCCTTTTGCCCTGACAAACCTCAACCTGAAGGCCATGTGGCTGGCTGAGAACCAGTCACAGCCCATGCTCAAATTCCAGACAGAGGATGACGAGCGAACAGGAGAAAAGGTGTTGACGTGTTATTTACTGCCCCAGCAGCCTTCCCCAAGCCTAGGTGAGTAGTAATATAAAAAGTTGATGTAGGAGTTTGGATACACAAATTGGATGCTAATAATGCCTGTTAAAATTAATTATAATAATTTGTAATAGTTTTCTGTCAAATTAGCAAAAGATAAAAGGCTCTACTCACTCACTTAATGTAATATTTCACCTCTTTAACATCCTCCCCTTGGCCCTCTCCTTCATTCTTCACAGAGAACCTCCTGCAGAACAGTGTGGACGACAGTTGGACAGACAGCAACCTGAACCGGGTGTCAGTCATTCAGTTCCAGGAGGAGACCAAGGCTGAGGAGGAAGATGATGAAGCTGCCGCAGAGCGCAGGGTGAGGAAACGCACCACATCTTTTCTCTAATTAATTCTAGATTCTATTGTCATCATCCTTTTTTCATTTCACTTTTTTTTTTCTTCAGGGCCTTCAGCGCAGAGCCACACCGCACCCCAGTGAACTGAAAGTGATGAAGAAGGTGATTGAGGAGAGGAGGAATGAAGCCTACAGCTCCAGACCTGACGGAGAAGAAGATCCCCTAGATTCACAGGTATGTCATCACACTATTTAATGAGTAGTTTGTCATTAATGCTCAGTTGAGTAAATGGCATTATTTTCATCAGTTTTCAGGCTGTTCACAGAACGAACTGAAATTTTAGATTCTGATATAGTAACATAATTTATTTTTAGGAGAAGCGGCTCAGTGACCTTTCCAATCAAAGCCACGACTCCCAAGTGTCCAACAGCACACTGTCAGCCACCTCCCATGAGGACAGACAAAATGTGACTTTTGCATCACAGAAGGAGGACCTTGTGGATGGCCGTTTCCCTCAGGAGGAAGAAGATCTGTATGAGATGGACGTGGAGTACACTGAGGTGATTACACACGAGCATCTTAGGCATGTATATAAAAATTGTTGCATGCATAAATCCAACCCCTCCATTTTCTCCAGCCCACTGTGCACTTTGCTGAAGAGCCTATCATCCGCGGCGGGGACGAGGATGATGATGAGGATGGGGAGGATGGTGAGAGAAGCGATGAGGAAGATCAGAGGCCAGCTTTTCCTGCAGAGAAGCAGCGCCTGATCAGGAAGGACACGCCGCACTACAAGAAGCACTTCAAAATCACCAAGCTGCCCAAGCCCGAGGCAGTGGCCGCACTGCTGCAGGGCTTCAGTCCCGATGGCCTCAACTCACCAACACAAGCTGTCGAAGATGAGCAGGATGATGATGATGATGAGGAGGAGGAGGAGGAGGAGGAGGAGGAGGAAGAGCAGTGTGTTGGCACGCTTCAGCAGCAGTGCAGGATAGAGGAACTAGAGGACAGCCGACATCAGGGAAACTCCAGTCAAGTAAAGGTAAAAAGCAGATCCTGTCACTGATGGCCATCAGCTAGGGAATGAGGGTGATTGTTGTATAAAAGTTTTATAAAATATACCAGCATCTTCACCTTCACAGAAAATAACAAATAATAGGGGCATTTTATCCTTCAGGTCTTTGTATTTCTTATTGTCTCTTTCTGCAAAGAGAACCCTTGCAAGTAGCTCTGAGATTGGAACGTCTGCTAGAACTTAGTGTGCATGCAGGGTCATTGTGTGAGTAAAGACACGTACCTTTGTACTCTAAAGCAGAGTTTTTTGCTAGCAGTCTTACCTGGCTCTCTTGCTTTGTCTTAGCTCTGCACCGAGTACCAGTAAAAAGACATAGAAACGTGATCACATTTGAGATGCCACTTTAAGTACTTGATCCTGTGTTGTGATCTTTGTTTACACAGAGGTAACAGCACTTCAAAGATGAATATTTTAAGCCTTCCTTGCATAACATTTGCTCAGATCAGCACTAAACCTTTCACCATCAGCCACCCGCTGATTTAATTGAATAATGTCATTTTCTCACTCTGCTTTTATAACTTTGTGCGTGCTTGTTTGTGAGTGTGAATGAAGAGAGTCTGCTCACTGTATTGATCATTAGTATTTGAGGAAACTGTTGATTTGTCATTGTAGAAATCCTTTTTAACAAAATGATCAAATGTAATCATGTCAGCCAATCTGTGTGTGTGTGTGTGTGTGTGTGTCTGTGTGTTTATGGATGTGTGTTTGTATGGATGAACTCAGGCCAACCACAACATGTACTGGCAGAGATGGAATGTGAGATCTAACAAGTCATGTTATTTGGTCTTTGTAGACAGTTTGTCATTTTGTGTTATTTCAAATCAAATTCAGTTTTTTTTCTTATTCTTGTCTTCTTCGAGACCTGTTTTTATTTAGCCTGAGAATTGGCCTGATTTTATAAGAAGTCATGTTACTGGAGTTGGAGGAAATTGCTATTGTGTTGTGGAGGCTGGGCTTGTTCTTGTTTGGGAGCTTTTGCCTTCTTTTGTTTGCTGTCTCTACACTGTGGGTTTTTTTGCACTATAGCTGAGCTCCTTGGTCTTGTCTTTCCACCTCTGCCTGTATTTGCTTGTGGTGGCTGGGGCGTGTGTGTGGAATCACTTGCTTCAAGGTGGACTTAAAAGTCACAACCTGCAAGCATACGGAGGAGCATTGTGTGTTCTGTATGTGTGTGTGTGTGCGCGCGCGTGTGTGCATATTTTTATTTTGGCCTGACTAATCCGCATGCCTTCTTGCTGGTTCCTGTCCTAACAGGGGGTGTCATTTGATCAAGTCAATAATCTGCTGATTGAACCTGCTCGAATTGAGGAGGAAGAGGTCTGTACCTACTCTTTCCCATCCTAGTCTGTCTCTCTCTCCGTCATTCACCCACTCATTCCATCCATTTTTATTCAAAAGTGGAGAGAATACCCACAGTTAATCCAAGCCAATCACTAGGGAACTCTTAATCACAACTCATTTACAAGAGGGCTGGTGTGGCACAACCCTGATGCAGGACTGAAGAATTTAAATTATTATAGCCAGCGTGCAGACCCATTTACAATGGTAGTAGGGAAATGTTCAACTGTTATGTCATCCTGCCATTTTTGACAGCGTTCCAAATACAACTTTGACACATAGCCTACAACCAGCAGTCCAGCATCAGGCTCTGTCACACTACACCTCTCCTGCTTTTTGTCTGCTTCTGCTGCTTTTGCATCCTTTCATCCCCTTGTCCACTGTTGCCCTGGAATGAATGGGCTGGTGACGACGCAAGTCTGCTTTACCATCTTCCTCCAGGTTTTTCTTCTCAGTACACAGGTATACAGAGTCAGCAGTTAACTCAGCCGCCATTCAGAAGAAGAGTTCCCCACGGACGAAGATGTTTACAGTTACATAGTCACATCTTTTACATTAATGCATGATTGTCATTTAAGATGCAAGAAAGAGCATGTTTGTTATTTGCTGAATTGTCTATCTCCCTTTTTGCATGATTGGTGGAGAAAACGTGCAAGAATCACCCATATTTGTTGTTTTTTGACAGTTATACGGTAGTTCAAACTAAGTCTCAACAGCACTACAGAATCCAACTTCAAACACATTTGTCTATTTGTCTACTATTCTCAACATTCCTGTTCTATCTTTATCTCATTCATCTCCATTCCCTTCCTTTTTTGCATGGCTTGCAGAAATACACTATGTAGAATACAGTCTGTTACAACCTGTTATTTAGTGTTTACAGCACAGTACTTTACAGCAGTACTGAGCTGCACCATCTAGCTGACCGAGGGATTTCACACCCATCATGGAGTCAAAGATATGACTGTAAATCTAACAACAAAATAACAACAGTGTGGGCTCATCTCCCCCTTAGCTGATCCTGAGATTAGAAGTAATGGTGGGGTTTCACTGCCTGTAATGTTGACTCACCCCTCTTCAAATTGCAGCACAATCTGACCATCCTGAGACAAACAGGCGGCCTGGGCATCAGCATCGCTGGAGGAAAAGGATCCACGCCTTACAAAGGAGATGACGAGGTGAGACGGTTACCTGGATTGCAAAGACACAAGAAGTTACAGGTCATTCAACTTATTATTGTATCTTTAGGGAATCTTCATATCTAGAGTATCTGAAGAAGGCCCTGCAGCCAGAGCGGGAGTTAAAGTCGGAGACAAACTTCTGGAGGTAAAAATCACTTTGAGCAACCAAAGATTAACACTGAAAGAACGTGTAACCTCAGTCTGTATTATACACCTGTTTGTGTCAGGTAAACGGAGTAGACCTCCACGAAGCAGAACATCACACAGCAGTGGAAGCGCTCCGTAGCTCTGGTTCCTCAGTTTCTATGACAGTACTGCGGGAGCGCATGGTGGAGCCAGAGAACGCCATCACCACCACACCGCTCAGGCCAGAGGATGACTATTTCCCAAGAGAGAGAAGGAGCAGTGGCATCGCCTTCAACATGGAGGCCAGTCCTAGTGGGCCTCGGCAGCGCTTCTCCACCTGCCTGATCCGTAACGATAAGGGCCTGGGATTCAGCATTGCAGGAGGCAAAGGATCCACGCCATACCGCACTGGAGACACTGTGAGAAAAATACCCATCATACCTAATGAGATTGCCAGTTTAGGAAGTGTGTGATACATTCAAATTGCTGATTTCCTATCAGGGGGAAAGAAAACACCAGAAGCTGCCGACATGATCCATCACACAGTAATTGAAATGCCTACCAATGTAGCCAATAACAGGAATGTTCGTGCAAGTTAGGAAAGGATGTCACATTGGGATTGCAGTCAGAGGGATCTGTCTTTTAACACCTCTGTTCTGGCTGCAGCGTTTACAGTCATCACCGGGGAGACGGAGATATGAATAGCCAGCCGTGACACTTGATAGGTTAGCTGTAATTGGACAGAGTGAGGTGTATATTTGGGTCAGTGCATTTCAGTTCTGCAGCTTGTGCAGCTCAAGGAGCCTGCAAAGAGGAAAGGACTCATAAACTTCTGACTTAGGCGGGTCTGACTGTGAGTCTTGCCTCTCTTTCAAAACCTTTTTGAAATGGATGCAGTGACTTGTTGCCTGGGTTGTCAGTTGATCTGAGGAGGTGCTGCGACAGACTTTGCTCTTGCATGTGTTTACACATTCTGTCTATGAGCTACAGGCTACTGAACTGTAACAGCTCAGCTGGGTTTTGTTCGGTTAAACAAATTTGTAGAATGTGTCTTAGCAATGGGGGCAGTTAGCTTCAAGTGTCAGGCTTTTTAATGAGCTACTGGCACTGTCCTAATGTGTCTTCAAGTACTGTGGTGTTAATCAGTTGTATTTGTACAGTCTTTTTTTTTGGCATTATGGGCTGTTAATATCCCAGAATTGCCAATATATATCAGTTAAAGCACTGAGAAAATCTATTTCTGTCTCATATACTTATTGAATAGTAGCTCTCCTCTTAGCGCTGCACACAGTTAGCACACTGATTCATCACAGCATTGCAGGCTGTTGCACCAGACTTTAACCACCAACCCCGTCTAACTTTGTACACAGGCAGGTGAGGCAAAAAAAGTTGCCTGCAAAATGTTAAAATGGCCTCTGATTTGCAGAAGTGTTTTGTAAACAGGTCCTCTCTGTTTGGTTTCAGGGCATCTACATCTCTCGAATCGCAGAGGGTGGAGCGGCCCACAAAGACAGCACGCTGCGTGTAGGCGACAGGGTGATTTCTGTGAGTAATATCATCCATCCCCATTTGGGTGTTGAGTGAGACCCAGACCCAAAATGAAAATCGTACTTTGATATTAGCGTTCTAAGAAAAGCTTGTGGCCTGAGGTTGGAGCTGCAGCAAATCTAGAAGAAAAGAAGATGTAGAAGAAAAGATATAGCATATGTCAGCAACTACCTTTCCATTTCTGAGATATTTCTCCAACAATCTGTGATCATGAATGAGACTGGGCTCCATTATTTTCTAATCAAAGACAAAGCAGCAGCTGACACAGTGGAAACACCCAGGCTCTATTTCAAATCACTGAGGTTTGCAGGTCTCTCTTTACATCTGTCTCCTGGGATGTATCGTCAGTGCTGCAGGCACACAACCACCAGTACTCTTCCAGCTTCCACTTTATTCACCCGATAGGCTCCTCGAGAAAGAAGGATCTACGTCCTTAGGCCACAAATGTTTGATCAGCCTTCATATTTACTAAAATATAATGATCACCTTCTGGGTTAGCCCAAAAATGCAACAGGGCATTCCTATTCCTAATCCTACCCATTCCATTCATATATTTTTGTTGCATGTGTTTGATAGTTCCATTTTTATTATTGTATAACTGTACCGAGCCCCTTAGGGACATCTTCAAAAAAATATGTTGTGAGCATGAGAAACTATCTGGTGCTCACCGTATAATATTATGTGCCCATGAGAAACTATCCTATACTCACCACATAGTTTCTCATGGGCACCAGATAATTTCTTGTGAGCACTTTTTTTTTGCCAGTGTCCATTTAGGAGCTCAGTATGATTGTCTCAGTTGTGCCAACAACACTGCTTTCACCACTCGAGATAGACCAGACTAACATTTGATGCCATGCTGACCACATTCAGAAAATGAATCTCATCATGAACTCATCAGACTTAACTTTACATCTGTTCTATCAACAGTCTTCTCTCCAGTTTTGTGTTTCTTTGCTTAATAGAACCTTTGTTCAGAGGCTTCTGCATGACTTTTCTGTGCTCTGCTGATCATAACATAGCTGGTCACCTGCATTTATATATCAGCAACTGTCACATTGTAGTCACTATATTGTTGTACACAAACATTTGAAGAATGAATGAATGTCTCTTTACGACACTACTTCTAAATAGTAAATCCTGCTCTCTGAAAATAATAGAATGATCCTTTTCACTTTTAGTTCCTCTTTTCTCCGGCAGTGTTTGTTTTGCTTCTCTCTTCGTCTTCCTTTCTCACGCTCCCTCCTTCTGCATGCTCACTAATACATTAAGTGCATCTCCCTTGCCTTTATGGTGGTGGGAATGGTGGCGGGGGTGGAGTGGGCTGAGCTTGTCGTCCTGCTGATGTTGACGCAACAGCAGGCGCGGCGGCAGCACATCAGCCTGTGGTAAGAGCTGGTACTGTCGGGTCAGTGCTGACCTCCGCTTGTCAGAGTTAGTACAGTGCTTCAGATAGCGCATGCCTGTATTCAGTTTAAAAACATAACTGTCCTTGGTTGCCTTTGTGGACTTAAGGTCAAACTTTTTGGAAGCACTATACTTCTTGTATTTTAAGTCAACAAAGGCAAGATAAAGGTGAGAGAGTGTTGAACTGATTACATTAAAAGATGGCAGCATGAGTATTATAAGCTCCCTTTAAGGAGTTTGATGAAAAACTAGTTTTGCTTGCTCGCAGCTTTTCCCCCTCAGGGAGCCTCTCCTAGCTTATATTGCCTGCAGCAGCCTGCTGTGACCACTTCTCTCTCTTTTCTGTCATTCTGCGTAGGTGTTGCGTTCTTCTTCAAATAACAATACTTACTTATATGCCTTCACTAAATCTCTAAATGAAAAATCAGCCCATAATTAGATCTTCACTTTGAGTGATGAGATGCAGAATGCTGTTGGCAGCAAGCCATTTCCAGCATGTATTTGTTCTCCAATGTTCATCATGCTGGTGGGGGCGTATGATCGTCCTGGTGGGCTGACATGCTCCGTGGTGGTTTTACTGTCGATACAGATCAATGGTGTAGACATGACAGAGGCCAGGCATGACCAGGCAGTAGCACTCCTTACCGGCACCTCCCCCACCATCGCCCTGCTGGTGGAGCGAGACCTGAGTGCATCAGGGGGCTCTCCAGGTCAGTCCCGGGCACGAGCCCATTCCCCTCCGCCCCCAGAACCCTCAGAATCTCCAGACCAAGAGGAGGAAGGCCTATCCCTCGGAAACCACCTGAACCGGATGGAGGATGAGTACCCCATCGAGGTGAGACTCCCAAGTATTGACGTTTGTCTGTTCAGTTGATGCTGTAGTCCCCCGATTGATTCACTTGGTGTTAATGTTTGTTTATGTGGCCATGCCTTATCCTGAATGCTGTCCAGCTCCAGAGAAGATGGTGCATGGTATGAAAAGCTCGGTCTAATTAAAGTAATGGCGTGCTTTAGGGTCTAGCCTTGTAGCAGCTGCTGCGTCATTTTGAGTTAAAGTACAGATGATGTCGTTTAGAGATGCAAGTAGACACTTGCTGGTTTGTAGTTGTTAGAATAAAACCATTGTAGTCAGACTGCCTTCAGTTTTAAGTCTGTTTAAAATTTTTCAAAATGTTCTCTTTCAAATCACAGGAAGTGATGCTGGTGAAGTCAGGTGGCCCTCTTGGCCTAAGCATCGTTGGAGGAAGCGATCATGCTAGTCATCCTTTTGGTGTCAATGAACCCGGAGTGTTCATCTCAAAGGTATAACGTGTTGTTTTCTAGTGTTCGCACATGTTGTGTTTTACTTGACATATAATGTTCATGTCTCATTTGTTCAGGTGATACCGCATGGTCTAGCATGTCAAAGTGGGCTGCGTGTTGGAGACAGGATATTAGAAGTGAACACCATCGACCTGCGGCATGCCACACACCAGGAAGCTGTGCGGGCTCTGCTGGCCAACAAGCAGGAGATCCGTATGTTGGTGCGGAGGGACCCTTCACCACCTGGGATGCAAGAAATTGTGATCCAGAAGCAGCCAGGGGAAAAGCTTGGCATCAGTATTCGTGGGGGGGCCAAGGGTCATGCTGGAAACCCATTTGATCCCACGGATGAGGGCATCTTCATTTCTAAGGTTTGTGGACTATCTAGAAAATAGACCTTGCTAGTGGGAGAGGAAAAGGAGTCAGTCATCTTTTAGCACTTTTACTTGACGGCGATTTTTGAACTATAGGTGAGTTCAAGCGGAGCAGCAGCAAGAGATGGGCGACTGCAGGTCGGAATGCGTATCCTGGAGGTGAACAACCACAGTTTACTGGGGATGACGCACACAGAGGCAGTGCGAGTGCTTCGTGCTGTTGGAGACTCTTTGATCATGCTGGTGTGTGATGGCTTTGACCCACGCAAAGTGGCCGCTGTGGAGGTAAGATAGAATTTGGACACTAAAAGGCAAAAGTGCTGACTAAAGTCTAACGTGTACCACTCTGTTTGGGTTCATTTCAAGGCATCTCCTGGCATAATCGCCAACCCTTTTGCAACCGGGATTGTACGCAAGAACAGTATGGAGAGTATCTCTTCCATAGACCGAGACCTGAGCCCAGAGGAGATGGAAATAATACAGAAGGTATGGTATAGATAACGCTTATAAACTGTATTTATGTCATGCAGCTAAGGTACATTAAAGGTGCCTTTGATGGCTATTATAAATTTTAATAAACCATAAGAACAACAGATGTTCACATCTTGTTAAGGTGACCAGATTGATGTCAGTTTTAGTTGTACTTTTCTGGGAACTGCGGCACAAAGTAATCCTGTTGGCTTTCAAGTCACATGAATCAAACGTTCTGTTCAGCATTTCTGCTCCACCAACACTATGCTTCCACAGCAGTTTGGCGTTAGCTCGACAGTTTCAGCCTTTCCTGCCATGCACACCACACATCTCTCTACCACAGCAGCCAGAATGCGCCAACACAGTTGTTTATTTTGTCCAGATTAGCTTTTGGGAGGCTGCCCGTACTAAAGGAATGTAGAGGTCTGTTGCTTTATTGAATGACATGTTTTCTGTTGCTCTTCTGCAAACATTGGGATCAATGTTGTCATTGCCACGCTTGTCAGAGTACACAAGTTGGAATGGCATCGGTTTGAATAACAGGTGGTGCTTCTGCTAATGTTTACAGGGTGATGATTGATCAGCATTATAAGCTTCTTAACTTCTTTCTTTAGGAGTCTGAGATGGTGAGAGAGACATCACAGTGGGAGCGAGAAGAGATGGAGAAAGTGGTGAGTAAAACTAAGAATCCATTACTGCTTTGGGCAAACTGGAGGTTAAACACATCTGTCAGATAAGCAAAGGGATGGATTTACTTCCCCATCACAGCTCTTAATTCAGAACTTGAGTCCGTGAGGTGGAGCGTTAGGTTTGTCTGATATTGCGTGAATGGAGCTTCTCCTCTGCACCCTGTGTGGGTTTTGTGTTTGACAGAACTATTCCTGCAATGCCCCACCTTGCATGCTAATTTCTGCTCCCATACCTAATGAATAGAGTACTTTTTAATGTGTGTGGATTCTATCCTTTCTTTCCCCTTTTTCTCATCTTTCTTTGGTGTGTTTGGTATCACCCATCATCATCGCATTTCCATTCCACCTTCTTCCACTGCTGCTTTTTTTCCTCAATCTTCCACCTTTGTTATTTCACCCCTCATCTCATCACTGTGTGGCTGTGTGTGGTCGGTTGGTTCTCCTCCCTTCTGTACTCTACCTCCTCCTCCCCTTCCTCTCTTGGTGAAGGAGCGTATGCGCTTGGAGCGTGAGGAGGCAACTCGCCTGCTAGAAGAGGAGACTGAGGTGAGACACTCCTCATCGGCAGGTCTTCAGACAAACTTCCTGCCTGTGCAGTTGAACCACAAACACAGATGTGCAGCACAGGATTTCACTCTTTGTTGTAGTTTTACTAGAGAATGCTCCTCAGTGGCACAAACATGTCTGTGATGTAAAAAAAACAAAACAAAAAAAACAATGTTAGTAAAGATGCAGTGATGGGGTAGATGGTGGCAAGTTCTAGTTAAGTGACTGGTAAGTGACCCAAGTTAGAAAGGTAGGAAGGTAAGTTGTACAGCTCATACAGATTTGAAGAGAGATGAATAGTTTGGTGAAGAGTTTTTGTGGTATTTCTGTTTTTTCAGTCTGATGATGTATAGTATTGATGACACCTTATTTCATTATTTATGGTGTGTAGCAGCTTTACACCAACTTAGTTTGTTTGTTTTTTCACCAGTAAAGGGGGTCCTGCTATCAGCATTGAGGTCAAGGTGAAAGACACCTTTATTATAATCCAAGCCAGGCCGGGTGGATTGTTGTGTGATTGTGTCCTTCCAGTTCCATTCACTTATTGATCAGTCACGCTTTTGTTTTTTGTTTTTTGTTTTTTGTTTTTTTTTTACTTATTTCCATCCAGTCCTCACACAGCTGATTCCGAGCATACTTTCTTGTGCCAGTTAAAACTCTCAGGAAGTTGAGCTTCTTTAGTCAGTTGGCCTCCACAAGTTCACTTTAAGCACATATTTTCTTATTGTAAAATAAACCGCTGCCTTGACCTCTTCTGACCCCTGTGTCTATTTATTCCCCATCAGAACATTAGCACTGGACCACTAAAACTTGACTACAAAACCCTGGCTGCACTGCCGACCACCAGTCTGCAGAAGGTCAACAGGGTAAGTCTCAGTTTGTTACATTTATCATCAGAGAGGTGAAAGATTTTTCTTTTAACATGTTTTAAAAGAGTGCAGTGCTTTAACAGTGTTGCAGACCGCTGGTGTTTTATGTGTGGTCTGTGGTGGAAATGGCTGTCAAAGCTCAGAATAGACTCCTACAAGGAATCTGTTGCATTTATGTTCTGAAACTCTGACTGACCCAGAGCTGACCAGTTGCCCCTTTAGGAGCCCCCCCCCCCCCTTCATGTGCCCTCAAGTCAACTGTGCTGGTGGTCGCTCCAAGGCCAAACCCATACAACATGTCAACTGAGTGTGATGCAACTGAGCCAAACTAGCAAGAAAATAATGACTGGATGGACTGATCGAAAATAACAGGAGGATCAATATTGGAAGAGGAGGCTTGTGTAAAGGTTCTAAAGAAGAGGACCAATGAACGAAATGAGAGGAATCGCGGCCAAAGAAGAACAGGCACTGTCCTGTGTGGTGGAAATGCTTGACAGTGTGTGAGATAGGGGGGGAAGGGGACAGCTGTCCACTATCAACCAGCCTATCCTCTGCGATATTTTAAACCTGCATCTGGCTCTGAATTGGATGGAGACTCTCGGGTGGGTGGGGTGTCATCTAAGAGGAACAGACAAGTGTTTCAGTTTATGTTCTTAAAGTCCTCCAAGGAGTACGTTTGAGTGGACGTACAGCTCTGCCCTACAGTGAGTACATAGACAGGAGATCGTCTGATTTCTTGTAGTTGTTTGGTGTCTTGCCTGTTATTCTTGCTTTGTTCAAGTGTGATGTTGGAACTCTTCACAAAAATGTTTGCTTTTACTGTTAATCTTAAAGACAAAGTCAAACAAAAAAAACACACAAATTAGTGTTCCCACTGTAGCTTGCTTGCAGTTGCATAAGTTCGCATTAATTAAGAGTTTGTTTTCGTGCCCTACTTGTGAATCCCTTGCGTGGGAGAGCAGAACTTAACCTACATATCACATGCAGCTGTTCATGTTCTGGATTTGTAGCTCTGGCACACGTGGTAAGTCCACATAATGCCTATTAGCTGCAAGTACATGTTTTTTATTGTTGTTGTTTTTTTTTCTTTTTTAGTAAATTGTGATATTTCCAATCTGGAGCAACAGCAGTGATATATTTTTATATTAAGTATGTATGGCTTTGTTCAAAAAATAGCAGATGCTACATTAAACAAAGACAGGTGCAGTCCCATCATCTACTGTGGCTTTAACATAGCTTTGGTTGTGTCTCACAAGTGTGTGTCAAGAGTTTCAGAGCCTATCAGACTGTTCAAAATTTGTTGTAGAATCACCATTTTATTGATGTTGAGTTAGGTCAGGTATGGAAAAAAACAGCAGTTTGGTATCCACATTCAGTCAGTCCAAATTTAATGCTATGACTGTGTGTATAAACTGTTACCGTTCCTGCTTCCCACTTCATGTAGCTCTTCCCAGCATGGCTGTGTCACAGCATGCCGGCACTCTCGTGGTCTGACTTTCCTCTCTCACACCAAACCCCCAGCTGTCCCTCACAGTCTGTGTCAGTGCCAAAAGGGCACTCGTTCACATTCCATCACACTGACCCTCATCACACCGCAGACTCTTATAGTCAGCATGTGGTGCACTACTGCAAGCACACAATGCTCGTTGTATTCTTAGTCGTGCTATTTTGATTATTGACAGACATGTCAAGGTCAGCTCCGATTACATTTACTGTAGTTTAGTCACAAGATTATTTTAATCTCACTGTCTGTCAGACTCTATAACATATTATAGATATACCACTCCTTCCCTCTGTCCCCCCCACTAAGTACAGTAGAGCTGAAGGTGTCCTGGAGTCTGAAAGTCTCTCTGCTCTGATAATATGTTTATTTAAAGCAGAGCCTGGACTGCAGCTATGTGTCTAGTAGCACACAGAGCCAGTTGAGTCTTGAGTGATGGGCGCTGAGAAACTTATCTTAAAGGCTTCAGGATAGATTTAGTGATGTGAGCAAGAAGCTCAAGTTGTCAAGTTTCTAATAACAGAACCGCATAGTTGGACAGGAATTTAGAAAATGTGTGTATCACAGATGTTGCTGTCGTTGTAAGCCTATTTTAGGAATTTGGATCTAGTTTTCTCCCAATATTTTTATTACAAAACCTGTAATAACCATTGCTAAACTCATAACCAATGTAGCTATGAAATCAGAACAGGGCATGAATTTTAAGTGTTAGTATTTCAAACAAATATTTACTTGTCCTAATTGATAAAATCCTGTCTTAGTTTTTCTTGTTTATTCACCATTTCCTCTCCACGCTGACGTCACTTCACTGTACATGTTGTCCTCTTTCCTGTTCAGTTCTCTACCTCTGTCACTCCCATGGAGGCCCCCCTGCAGGCCCAGTACGGAGCCCCTTTAGAGCCCCTTGGCTTTCAACCCACAATCCCCCTCAGCCCTATGGTCCTCCAGTCTTGCCCCAGTCTGAACACAGACCACGGCTATCAACATGGATCCTCCAATGGAACAGCGAGTGCTGAGAGTTCAGGCACAACAGGAGAAGCCATTCATTCAGCATTCAACCCTGAAGAAGAGGAGTGCCTGGTGGACTCCCAGCCCATCTGCTTCAAAGAGAATCCCTTCTTGGTAGCTAATCGTAAAGGAAAGGGTCTTCCTCCTGGACAACAGATCCTGTCGGGGCCTCCTGTAGGCTATGGCAAACAGGGCCAGCTGCAGCCATGGCTGTTCAGCAAGGCAAGAGGCCTGCCTGCGTATGGTTTGGAGGCAGCATGGTGTGCTGCTGTACAGTTTGCCGCTTTGCTCACGCGTGTCTCCTGAAATGGATTTACCACACTGTGAAACGATTAACCAAGGAGATAATCAGCTGATCCATCAACAATAAGGATTATTGTGCTTTCTCATGGTGTGCATTATTCCTAGTTTAATACGCAGCTGAACTGGTGCATGTTATTGCTGTGAGCACTGCGCTTGTGGCACCTCGTGAGGTATTCAGGCTCCTCGTCAGTACATACTCAGGATCGACTGGAATGTCTGATGCAACAGCTGAAAGGAGGGTCATAAGTGAGGCAGCAACATGACCTCTGGGATGCACAAAAAAGAGCATGTTTATCAGTCGTTTGTGTGAACTTAACCGGAGACAAATCCACCACAAGACTAACTGAATTATGTTTTTTCGTTAACAGATGTGTTTTTGATGTTAAGTGTGTTTTTGTTTTCCAGGCACCCTCCTCTGATTACACCCGGACAGACAGCCCAATCAGGGAAGCACCTTACTCCCCCACCATTCAACCGGTGAGCAACTCGAACACCCGGCTCTCCACCTGCTCTCACATCATCGTTTTTTCTTTATTTGATCCTTTTCCATGAGTCACTTGTAGCTCTTTAGAAGAGGTGTTTGACAGTTGACCTTTCCTCCCACCCTTAGCCCAGCCACCACTCTTCCAACAGCTCCCTGTGTGCAGGCAGGGAGACTCGCTTTGTAAGTGGGGCTTGTGGACTTCCCTGCTTCTCTGCTTGTTGAGCTGCCACAGTCCTACAGTCTAAAGAGCATGTGACTGCTTCTCTAAGACCAGCTGAGGCTTTGTGCAGACTGGA
This sequence comes from Ambassis agassizii, assembly GCA_036025115.1. Lineage (NCBI taxonomy): Eukaryota > Metazoa > Chordata > Actinopteri > Ambassidae > Ambassis > Ambassis agassizii. The sequence goes on along the minus strand of JAVQJX010008328.1, from coordinate 4,166 downwards.
TGTGCTTTCATAAGATAGACTCGGTTGTCTTCACTGTCTCTACTGACCAGTTCTGGCTCAATCTCAGGATTGTAATGACTTTTCCTCGAGCAAAATTATCTGCTCTTTTGTAAAACATGACATGAGCACTATAGCTCAAGGGAAACCCTGGTGGTGTTGCTGCATCGTCTGTCTTTATGTGGCCTCCCCTGTTAGTTAGGTCAATCTCCATGTTACTGCTGAATTGCGCATTTTTGCGTTGGTGCCATTTGTTTTATTTTCATTTTCTTTGCAGGCAAACATTCATTACACGTCCACTCCCACTGCCAAGGACAACACTTCATCATCAGTGAGTGTCTAAGGACCATGGAAGCTCCCATAAAAATGATTATAGTATAGAAAAGTTTGGCACATTGCACTAGTTTAACTGCATTGAAATGTATTTTATTTTGTTTCATTAACAGCCTGTTTAGAAGCTTTAGCACTTAATATGATGATTCAAAAAGTTCAGGGCATAAATTAGCTTGATGTCAACATCATCCCATTTGAGTTATCATTGTCGTCATGACACAAAGTTTGACATCTGTGACTATTTAAATTCTAAAAATCCATGTCTAACATTTTCTTTACAGACACGACCGGGTGCCATTCAGCCAGTTGGACGTGTGCAGCCGAGTACTTCCCCTGCCACACCGGACAGCCATAGTCCCAACCCCTTTCAGCATGGTCCCTCCCCCTTCAACTCCCAGACCTCTGTAAGACCCCTCACCACCACGTAGGGCTGTTCTCCGTTCGCTCTCAGCTCTGTGCTGCCTGCAAGAAAAAATATAATGAAACAGTGTCTGACAGCAGTGCAGCAGATAAATCTGGCACACATAAGTTATTTGTTTCTAAAGAGGCTAAGACCAAAGACAGAAGACTCACCAGGAGCGCTGCTCTCTTTGACGCCCCAGGCACACCTGGAGGTGATCAGTGTTTGGATTTAACCTGGAAATGGAGCCCAGAGCTGAGCTCCTGAATTAAACATGCCCCGTCAAAAACGGAGTTTATTAATTGTCTTTTCTTTTGGCACAAATTGGTAATTTATGAAGAAGTTCTGAAGCTTCAAATCTGCGCTGAAACTTCCCAAGCCCTACTGTCTGTCTCTCTCTGGCATACTCCCTCCTCTCTCATATGAAACCAGCCGCCATGCTGTTCACATGTTCTCCTCCACAGTCGTCTTCAACTTTGCTGGGTTTTTTTCATCGTCTACCCTCTCCTCCATGTCTCTGTCTGTCCTCCCCACCTCCTCTTCTTCTTCACCTCTGGTTACCATGTGGACCTATCCCACTTTCTACGACCCCCCCCTCCTGCAGCCTCGCGCCCCTTCCCCCACCTCGCCCGAAGAGTTCCCCATGAATGTCAAGCAGGCATACAAGGCGTTTGCCGCTGTGCCTCGCTCTCTTGCAGTGCTGGAGCCGCCGCAGGTAGGCCGTGCTGCCCGGGCTACACTGGGTCACAACAACACAAGCATGCTGTGCTGACTGTTTGGGTTGGTCTCGCCCCTGCCCCCTCCTGACTGGAGCAGGCTGTCCTAATTGAAGCCTGCCCCGTGTCGGGGGTCCTGTGACGTGCTGTGACGTGTGGAATGCCTTCATCATTGTGTTTTTTTTTTTTTTTTTTTTTATTGTGTATTTTTTGTATTTTGTACTCCACTGCCATCATCTGTCATACTGCTGACGTGTGATCTATTTATTCGCCCCCGTGTGCCTTGTGTACTAATATCCGATCCCTTTTTTAGTATAATCTATGCAAATCAATCTGCCTGTTCTGTATCTCTGTTCTGAGACTATTATGTTGCTAACACACATTTACTGCCCTGCCAACAGGACCTGTACGGTGTGAGGAACAATTTGCACCCTAAACAAGTGTCTCCAGAGGTAAGTGTCTCCTGAGCAACGTACCACTAAATACAATAAACACATTGCTGTATTTGCCACAGAAAAAAATCAATTCTCAGGACAGAGAGTCTGCTCATTAACACAAAAGATGAGAAAATGGAATTCTGTCTGCTACATGTTATGGTTATGTGGGATTTTAATCCTACATTTTTCCTGCAAGCATTTTATGTTTTGTTGATTTATTTGGAATGTTGGGATACATTTAGCATAAGCATACTGTGCTGCTTTTCCAGCCTGAGCTCCACAACGATGTGTTTGACGATGACGCCGATGGTCAGGAGGGAGGTGATCAGGGTTTGACCCACAGGGTCTCTCCACTGGCCTCCCTCTCTTCTGACCGTCGGGAGTATATGAGCCTGGCAGCCGTGCCTCGCCTCTCAAGGCCTTCTGTGGACCTGCAGGTACCCACCGCCTTGTGCCACAGCGAAAACAGCCCTGTTCTTAACCCAGACGTCAGGGTGCTTGGCTTGTCTGGTGGTGGTGTCTCTGCTCTCAAAGATTTGGAGAAAACTATGCTATACTTTATCTGTAATGAAGGTGGCAGATCTGAAATGAGCTCAGTGGTGTTGACAAATTTCTACTTGATCTTTAACCCTTCCCTACTGGCGTTTTCAGGGTCATTCTCTGACCTTTCTGCCAATGGTTCTACAATGATGCAGCATCATTTACTGACCTTTTTATAGCTGTGTTAAGATTTCTGTAACTATCTGACCCTGACTGTCTTGAAACCCTGCAGAGCCCTTCTCCTAGTGGTAAGGACAGCCCAGAGCAGCGCTCTTTCAGGGACCGGCAGAAGTACTTTGAGATTGATGTGAAGCAGCAGACACCAGACAAACCCAAACCTCGAGTCTCCTTGGTTGGAGAAGATGACCTTAAAAAAATGAGGGAGGAAGAAGGTATGTCTCCAGCATCTCTCTGTAAGCCAGCAGTAAAATCAGCTGAACTACCAACTGTGTAACTGGTGATCTTTACCCAGAGAGGAAGTTTGAACAGAGGGCGCGGGAATACCTGCTGGATGAGGATGAGGAGGATGAGGAGGAGGAGGACCTGGCTAAGCAGGTGGCACAGATGAAGGCCTCTGGCAAGGTGTTGCTGGATGGAGTGGAGTACAAGGTGGAGCCAGTGACCAGCCCGTCACAGCACTGCTCCACACCACCAAACTACAGCGCCACACCACCAAGCTACTACGGCAGCTCAGGGTGAGAAGCTGTGCATTACAGTTATAAACATTTGCATTTTTGGTCAACCTCAAATTGACAGCTGATGGTTCATTTTGCGTTTGTAGGCCTTCCTCAGTTGATGGTAAGGGAGACTCTCAGAGGAATTCATTCGAGGACAGCTTCAGGCTGGAGCAGAGGCCCAACTCTATGACTGGGTAAATGCAATGTACCAATTACATTGATGAAAATATCTCCATGTCGCATGTCACGTCATTTATCGCTCCTTTTGGTGGCCTTTGTCAGTCTGATCCCAGTGTACCCCGGCGAGTCGGCAGCTCCGATCCGCACAGCCAAAGCAGAGCGCCGACACCAAGAGAGGCTTCGTATGCAGAGCCCTGAGCTGGCGGTGGCTCCTGACAAGGACCTGTCCCCTGCAGAGAAGCGAGCTCTGGAAGCTGAGAAGAGAGCCATGTGGAGGGCGGCACGGTAAAACTCACACACAGAAAAGAAAGAAAGATTGAACGAGTTGACATTGAAATTTTAATTTAGTCTTCATTATACAAAAAAAAAGTATTCATATTGTCTAACCAGCTGAAGCTTTACTGACACTCCTAAAATATTCAGTTAAATATAAAGACTTAAAAAGCGGCTCCCACATAAAACCTGAACATTCTATGGAGTTTTTGTTCTTTTCAGATACGTTTTCATTTACTGGGATAATTACACTAACAGACAGCTGTACATGACTGAAAGAACAAGACACTATTTATGAAACATTTATGTGATTATTTGGGGTGAGGTTAGTAACACCATCATGAGAGTCCAGTTTTTCCTTAAAAGCCCAAATCTTAGGTTTGCAGTACATTCTGTGCTGTAATCACACCGTGTGTGTTCTCAGTCTGTCCCTCTCTCACTATTGTCATTTGTAAAAATTGTCTTAATTATTATTCCTGGCTCTCCTTATTATGTCAGTGTTTTACCTTCCATTCTTTGGTTTTCTTCTCTTTTTCTATGTGCCTTTCCTCCTCCTCTTCTTCATATTCCTCCTCCATCCTGGTGTACTGTTCATTCCTCCTCCTCTCTTTCA
>JAVQJX010008187.1:0-15471 GCA_036025115.1 Ambassis agassizii | reverse complement strand
CTTGAAAAGCATAGGTCAGGTGAGAAAAATAAAAATCAAAGAAACCAGTGTGACTTGAAGGCAGCATATAAGAAGTGAACCATATGCTTTGTATTCCCAGCTGACTTCTCCAAGGTGTCCCACAACATTAAAGAAATGTCACACTATGTGTAGAGAGGTAGTGGTTTGACAGGAAATCACCTGAGCACGGTGCTGTCGACAGAATTTGTGCTCTTTTGTTGTCACATTATTTCCATTGGTTGTTTTGGTGTAGAGGCAGAAAGTTTGTAGAAAGCTTTGTCTTAAATATAATTCATGCACATCATGCTGCTTTGATTTAGACTTTAAGACCATAAGGTGGGGTTGTTAATCAAGCAGTTGCCTCCTGCTTAGAGGTAAGAATTAAAGATCCAGTGGCTATACTTTGTATCTATATTTCTGTTTATTTCATGTACACAAAAAAATGAAAGAAAAATCTATCCTAACATTTCCACCAGTAAAATCTGTAATTATGCTGTTAAATGAGGACTTTTAAAGGCATTTTCACTGTTTACATAACAGCAGGCTGTAACCTGCAATTTTCCTTTTCTGCTAAAAAAAAGGTAAACATTGCAAGTAACCACACTGCAACCCTGTTATGAAGTACACTAATAGACTTATTTGTCAGGGAGGTCTTTTGTACTCTGTGTGTGTCCGCAGTGGTTGGTTGTCTACCTCCAGCTCCAAGCGCCCCCCCAAGGCCCTGACTGCAGGAGTGACTGCTAATTATACAACAGCAGGGAAGCACACTGTGAAAAGGTAACATGCTCGCTACACAGCTAGAAAAAAAAGACGTTCATTTCTGTTGTTTGAAATTTGATATTTACAGGTAGGTTTAGAAGATATGACCGAAATGAAAATGTTGCATTGTTGCAGACCACTAACAAAAGAAACGGAGGTGAAACATCACAAGGAAGGAGGTCTGTGTGTTTTGAATGATACAAGTAAGATGTTTGGGGAAAATACCAAATCTGAAAGGTTGAAGTAGGTTGAGATCAGATAAGGGTAAAAGAAACAAGGTGCGATAAGCAGTAGGTGAGAGGCTAGAGATGAAAGGGAGGCCTGAGAGTGAATGAATGTGTATGAAACAGTGAAGTGATTGTCAGGCTTTGTATGGGAGCTTTTGAAGAGCTGTCTGGTTTGTACAAAAGGAGGGGTCAGTGAACAGATAAGGGTAGAATAGGTGGTCTGTCATAGGAACAGGTGAAGAAATCCCCTGCTGCCGAAACAAAGAGAATGAAAAATACAAACCAGAGTGGAGGATGGATGCAACCTTCGAAGGGGGGGGGGGGGGCACATTTTCTGACAACATCAAAGAGGTGAAGATGAGGAGCAGCAAAGATGACTGAGATCAAGTCTCAGTTTACTCATGAACTAATTGGTGCAATGGCTGATTTGTGAGACATTTGTTTTTGAAAAGTGGACGTCCGAGACCTCGGACCTTGTTTTAAAATGTGCAAGACAACACAACTTTCCTCACTGACCATGTCAATGATGCTAAAACATACCAACCCACAGTAATGACATCAGCTTCAGCTAGCAGCAGTCCTTATTTTGGGGCATCTGAAGGTCTAAAGAGGGTCAAACAGAGCTTTATTGAATCAATCTGGACAACAAAGGATTTCCTATTAACACTGGCAGCTGTCATAAAGGACCATTTCTGATGCCTAGCAATAGTGACCACAGAAGATCCTCATCCTATACGATAAAGTGGAAACTGTCAAAGAGTGTTTGTGGAGTCATTCATAGCGTTGAAATTGTGTGAATAAATGGAGAAGAAGATGGCAGAAAAACTTGAAATGTTTTGGAATCTGAAGTAAACAGCAACAGAAAGTAATCATATTTAGTCAACAAATGTATGACATGTAAATGTCATTTATTGATGCAATTTAAGTGACATTTTAATCTCTGGAAAAATCCCCTGCAGTGTACTTTGTTGAATCACTCCACACTCCCAACACATAAAAAGTCACAAAACTGTGATCACACATTTCTCAATGTTTGACATTTATATGATCAAAATCTCCAACAACAAAACAAACAAAAAAAAAAAACTCTTCACAGCCTCTTATTTCCTCTTTTAGTTGTTCAGATGATCAGTCAGTAACCAAACCCTGCATTGAAGGTTTGTTTTTCCAGAACTGGTGTGAATAAAAAACACCTTCACCTCCTGCTGTACTGACATTTGTAGCACCATTACCAAGACCTGCTCCCTTTATAAACAGCTACCCTCTTTTTAATCAAATGCCTGTAGTGGAGACAGTGTGACAATTTCGGCACTAAAAAGACGCCCTTACATACAATCACACAAAGCAGCATGTACACTGAGAGGCCTTTGGGCGTTCATTTACAGCTGGAGATGAAGAGGAAAAATTCAAACAACTATTTGTGAGATTGATTTGCCTTCTCGTGTCGCACATGGTGGAGTAAATGAAGTTACTGCTACCTCTTGTCTTCCATCAGAAGACTCCTGCTGTCAGCGCGCCTCCACCCGTCACATTTTTGATCTTTACTTTCATGCCTCTCACTCCTCTCTCTCTCTCTCTCTCGCTTCAAACCAAACACATCTCACTTTTTAATTAGAAGTGTAGGAAGAAGTCGCCTTACTTTTCTTTTGTTAAATTAAACCTAAAATTCATTATTCAGTCTGCAAGGAAGATTCTGTGTTTACTGCAAATATGGGCCCTCGGCTAACACACTGTGACAATCACACAGACACGGCTGTATATAAAGAAAACAACAACATGAAATTACGCTTTGAGGGTCTGATAGATGAAAACGAAATAAAAACTGATAGCCAAAAGTGAGAAATGGAGGAGGAAGACTGTGGTGTGAGGGAGTTAAACACACACCTGTGCATCTATGGGAACAAACAACATCCAGCCACTTCTCACAAGACAGAGTGATGCACTAACAAGCCGTCAGAGCGGCTCGTTTTTCCACCTCTTGCTGTTTCTGTTCATTTTGGGTGCCAGACACATCTGTCTGAGGGTTCATCGGGGTTATGACTGTTTGGAGATGAAATCCTGGTGGGCATTGCATGACTGGAATCTTTGTAGCGATGTGTCTGTCTGTTGGTCCTGACAGGGGAACATAATGTCAAAACAGGAGCTTAGCTGCAGATTACCCGGAGTGTTTATGAAATAGGGTGGAGGCACCAATGTGCTGCACCGCTGAGAAAAAAAATATATCAACCATAAATCAGAGTGTCTACAGGGGATTGATTAGCTCATAGTAATGAACTGCAACGAAGAGCATTTTCAGATCAGATGGGAAGGAGGTTGGAGCTAAGACTGAGATTTTATCTGTATAAGCTAATATAGCATGTAAACAAACCTACACTTGCTGTTGGTTAGTCTGTTTCTGATTGTTTGTTCAGTTTAAAAAGCCTTCAAAAAACACAGCATCAGCAAACCATTGTGAAACACCACTTTAAACCACAAGATGGGACGGTGAGTCATTAGCATATAATTTTAATTAATCAAATTAATTAATGAATGTTCTGTAAAATAAAAAAGAACGTAGGGGAAAATGTAAACATTTAAACAACAAAATTTAAGAAATAAAATTTTGACATTTAGTTAAAAAAAAGAGAAAAAAAATTCTTGATAAGTAATTTAATTTGTGCTCTAGAGGTCACCCGTCACACAATCCAGCTGACAAACCAAAGTTCTTCAAATAATTGGGGTTAAAGTTTAAATTTAATTAGAAAAAGAAGTTCCCAGAATGCTGATGAGGAGTATGTGAAATAATAAGCCTCCATTATGAACTGGCAGACACCTCTTTGCTGACAGGGTTAGAAACCTCTTATCAATGTAGCAGATTAAAACAATCGAACACAAACATTCCAAATTCTTCATTCATTTCCAATATGCAGCATTTGATGAACGAAACCTGACTACAGAGTGCCGTCTGTCCATGGAGGGAGCAGAAGTCGTTACAATCAGGGTGCAGTGAGATGCACAAATAACACAACACGGAGGGAAAGGCCATTCAAATCACATCCTGCTAATTAAATTTCTCCACAAGCAATTAGACTTCAGTGCTGCTTAAGGGGAGGGTCATTGAAATTGTGATCATCTGATCAAATGATAAAAAATGTGATAAGAGGAAAAAAAAGAGCCACATCATTAAATCACTTTCACTGCTCTCCTCAATAGAAGTGACTGTTTCACTTTATACACAAAGCGGGATTTACAGTCTTCAGACATCACTTCATTCACATGAAGTCCATGATTGATAACCATAAATGAGACCAAAAAGATCTTAAAGAGGGACTGATCACTGGATCTCTTGCCATTTATAATGGAAACAAATCCATGTATCTGCGCTGATGCTGTTCAAACTAAAGTGGTCTATTAAGGACACACTTATTCTCTAATCTGAGCAAGAATCAACATCACAATACATTTGTCAGATATTTTGTTGTATTTCTGCTAATGGAACATAACGGATACATCGCTTGATATACGACATTATGTTCATGTAAACAAAACATTACTGCAATTCATGTCACACTAAGTTACTCAGGAGACCTAACTTTAAGTCCCCCTGACACTACGAGCTGTTTTGTTTTTACCCAGTGTTACGTTTTGTTTTTTTCCTGCAGTTTGATAATCATCCACTGACTGATGGAACATGTACCATCAGGGCACTCTAATGACCCCAACTCCTAACTTAAAGAAGCTGAAAGACCCATTTGTTGCTTTACAACATGTTGAGGCAGCAGGCAACTTTTTTTCCATGCAAGGTTCAATTCACTGTACAAAAATTGAGCTCCTTGCAGAGGTCTGACACTAAAGAATGCTTTAAGAGGAAAGAAAAAAAAACTGAACTTGAGAAGGAGATAAGGGCAAATGAACCCGTGTGGGAAGTCTTAAAATACCCCTTTAACTAGGGCAGCGCGCAAGGCTCGGGGTGTAGCACATCGCATGGAGAACCATGTCCACGCAGACGGGGACACGAGTTACATAAACCAACACGAGACACTGCAGGATCCTCCTAACTGGAGCTTCTGATAATGAAAAGCCACGACAAGTGATCAGGATTGAAGTCATCTCACCTGCTGCATGCCGACCCAGATGACTGAACCAGGGATTAGCTCCAGAGGCTCTGCCAGCGAAGGAACTTGTACAACTGGGGTGTTTTAAAACAACTGAAAGGAGCAGAGCTGGTTAAAGATTCATGGGCTCCATATTCACAGCCATCCGTTTCACTGATGAGGTCTACAGTGAGGGATTAGGGGGGGCTTGCATATTGTTAAAAGTAAATTGGTGCCTTTCAAATCTTGCAGCAATACCCAGTCTGTCCTGCACATATAATGAATACCAGTAATGAACTGGCCTTATACAGGAGGGCACAATATAAGCTGTAAAGTGTTGTACTATGCAGACCACATTTGTCACAATTACAGTCAATATTTGGTGACTGCCACAAGATGAATGTGGCCCTGGGGAACAATGAAAGAAGCCTGGTCTAATCTAATGTGAGTCATGATAGTCTCTGTGGCTCCTGTTGGCCTAGGTAATGGTCTACATTATACAACGCAACACCAGCATTTCTCTCTCTCACTTCACCTCGATGCTCCGTATCACACTGTGAAAACATTAGCCGGAGCCGAAGAAAAGGCAATAACACAACAAGAAATAAAAAAAAGGCCTATGTTCAAAGTGACTGCTTGAAATGGAACGTTTTGATTTCTGAGTGCAGGCAGGACTGACCCAAATATTAAAGATACAATCACCTCCTTTTCTATTTGTGCTGGTGGTCTCTGGTGACCAAGCTTAACATGGAATCAATTCGACTAATTGGAGGCTTTTAAATGGTTCCTGCCCAGTAACAGAATCATTGCCAAATGTGCTTTGTTTGATCAGAAGGAAACAAATGTTTCACTTCATTTAAAACTAAACTAATGGGTTAAGATCCTCCTGATTTCAGTTTTCTGCATACTTTTAATGATGATAATTTGCTCAAATGTAAACAAATTATGGCTCCAAGAGTCTGCAGTATGACACTAAATCCAAAGGAATGTGTTGTGGGGACACAATTGTTTCAATTTCTTCTCATCTTAAGGGGTATACCCACACTTAGACTGCCCCCTCTAACACTATACCAGCTTACACTCTGTTGATGGAAGCTGTTGATATTTACAGTGAGGAGAAAAACAACAACTAAACCATTTATCCTGCACCAGTCCATCAGATGGAAATAGGGGCAGCTAATGGTGATAATTTTGCATCGTTGCCACATTGTTCTTGTAAAACAGATCTACAGCACGTCTTGATCAACTGAAGGGGGTCAAAATCTTTCAGGTAGTCTGTCAAGATGCCAACCTGACACACCAGATGGTTTGCTACACCGAACCATCTGGAAGGTCGCCCTAGGATAGTAAAAAGACTTTGAGAAGAATACTTGGCAGGTGAGTGAATAAACCATCTGTCAGTCAATGTCTAACAACGAATTTATTGTGAAATGAGTGTTTAGGAATTCTTGTGGGATGCTGATTGGTCCTATAGCTAGCCAAATGGATTTGTGGAGTTTTCAAAAGAAACCAGCTGCCTCCAAAAGTTAAATCAAGATTCCCCATTTGTCTGTATTCTGGCACATGTGGACCAAATCTGAGCTTTTTTTAACGTACGCATGTGCTAATCTGGTGTTAACTGTGTTTTCAGTTGCAGCAGTAATCAGGTTCAGGATGGGTTATGCACTCAGATCCGCAGACTTGGAGCCATTTATCATGAATCAAGAAATAAAGTGCTTTTAAAAAAAGGTCAACCTCATTTATTTCCCCATTTAACCCTGAGGTATGTTTTCAGAATATATTTCACACAGCTGCCTGCCACACTCTCTCCAGTTTGCTCAGCAATTCACACTCAATTCTTCGATTCTTTTCCCTCATCTGACCAGATAAATCCAACCACAAACAACCTAATACCACCTGACCGTAAAAAAACATTTATTTTTCTCCAGCAGTATTCAGAGATCCATCCTCACCTCTTCACCCTTTGTTTTCACTTTCAAGTCCTTCAGCTTCGTGAGAGTCCGACAGCCACTCACTGACAGGAAGCTTGTCAACAGGCAGATAGAGACAACGCCTCAGGGGCTGTTCGGCATCTCCAGCCGTGGCTGGACATTAGCATGCACACACGGTATGGAGCTTCTGCACATAACACACGCGTAACTCATACCTAACCTCCTCCTCCTCCTGATTTTCCAGTCCTATACACTACAGGCAACTCCATTTACAAAAAGGTGTGTTACCATGGTTACCAAATACAGATCAGCATGTCATAAAAGAAGTATTTTGTGGTATATATATGTGCAAAAATTTGACATTTTAGAGCTAATAAATGCATTTCGCCACAAGTTTTGATTATGTAAAAAGGTCATATTAAATGATGCTTTGAGACAAATATTCCGTCTCCCATGTTGTAGCAATAGTTGCTAATGGAGGGCAACAGCAGCCCTTTGAAAGCCACAGGTTGATATTCCAACTGATCATCCTTTAAGCAGTCATTTCTGAGGTGGATTAACAGGTTGGAGGATGAATTATAGAGGTTTGATCGAGATTCATGTGTTGAGGCCACATTTGGAAATGATTTAAAAAAAAAAAAAGAATACCAACAAAAGAGATAAAATGTATTGTATGAAAGCAGCGAGGAGTAATATAATGACTATGGTTTATGACTAGTTATTAATTCAGTGTCTGATCTTGACAGTGTGGGTATTACAGCAGAAAGTAGGCCACGAATCATGTAATTTTCTGAAATGAACATCATCAGTGCAAAGGCCAATAAAGCAGAGACACACCTCTTTGCTCACTCTCTATAATGGGGTCAAGTGTTAAATATGCCCCCTCTCAGAGTGAATTTCATTTCCTCTTTGATCTCTCTCTGATCTGCGTGCCGCTGCCTGTCTGTGTTCGTAAGCTTTTTTTCCCCCACCGTGACATTTTAATTGCCTCAATAGCTGCTGATATAAACATTACCAGCAAAACATCTGTTAGCAAATTCATTTTAATTACGGTGTAAGAAGATCAAATCCATCTGTAAACAATTATGTATCAATAGTGACATTACTGTACAGCAGCTGAAGTTTGATCTTCAAATAAAAAGTAAAGAAGGCAATTAAAACTACAGCACCTATGATTATTTTTCTTTCCATCAGCTATGTGAGCCTCCGATACAACATTTAAGTGTTTGATAGATCCTGTAAAGCATCTTTTAATCTTCTCTAAGCCCTCTTCAAATATATTTAATCACTCTGTGCCAGTTTTGTTGAGCTGCACGCACCACTTTGTTGCCAATGTCTTCCTCTGCGTGCACCACATTCCCCAGAAATCTAATGAACTCATCAAAAATGTGACTTCTCATTTATGATCCCTGCTGACTGCTCTGCTAATTGCATTCTCCTCTCTTCTGTATATGTGTATGGAGCTTTGTGTTTGTGTGTGTGTGTTGGGGGGGGGGGGGGGTTGGAAAGGCACATGTGGGAGCAGGAAGGAGATGTTTGGTGTATACAGCAGAGGCGTTACAGTCTGAAACAACTCCTCTCAGTGCAAATGAAGCACGAAGTATTCAGTTTAATTAAACGTTCATGAGCACTTAACTGAGATGAAGCATTAAAATGTGTAAAGAATTGAGCATTGTTCAGTCAGTCTCAAGGTACTTTGAAACATCAAACATCTCTGTTCAATGAATGCTAAATTTTATCTGTAATTTCAGTTAATCCAAATTTAACACTGCACTTATTAGAACTGGTTTCACTGTGAACTACAAATTCATAAATAAACAAATGAATAAAATAGGGGACAAAAAAATTATATGTATGTTTTTTTTAATGCAAAATGCAGCCAGCAGTTTGTAAGACCAGTATGTGAAATTCAAATGTAGCATTTATCTCTGTTCATCATTGCTATTATGTCAATAAACAAATCACTAGCCTGCAGGCACTGCCAAGGTAGTGACGGTCAGAATCACCACACTGAGCTTACAGATGTGTGTAATTTGTGATAAATAATGTCAATGATGCATCATTTCTTAGCCCAACAAGGACGCAGCAAAGTGTTTACATCAGTGAAAGTGATGACATGCTGACACGTCTTTTGACATTATTGGTTCCCGACGACGTATGACCTATTATGGTTCATTTCTCACCCTAACAGCACAGATGAATGGCCCTCCACCTGCTGCAATAATCACAAACATGAATTCACCTAACATTTCTCAAGATCGAGTGCAACTACTACACACATGGCTCCTGGTTACACAAAACCTTCATCACTTTCTGCAAAGAACCCTTTGTAATATACCTGAGGAGAAAATAATTACACTGAGAGCGCCAGAGTCAAACCACCATGAATTATAGTGTTTCTTTTCCAATATTTTCATTAAGTGTATTACTGGGTAAATCATTTCCTGAAGGGAAAACACCAGAAGCATGATAGATTGTATTCTACTATTAACTTTTAATGTCTTTTACACCATCTACACAGCGGGTAATGACTTGCTTTACCAGAAAGATTTCCGGCAATTAAAAAACAAACAAACAAACAAACAATTGTTCCAAAGGCTCTCTGGGAACAAAAACTGAAACACATAAACACCCTGACAAATCACAGTGTTGACTCAGTGATGGAAAAGCATGTCGTTTCCAGTGTTTTTGGAAACAAGGGTAATTTTCTTGATTAAAGTTCAGGAAATGGGAAAATGTGCTGGATTATCTAAGGTTGGAGGTTATATTTAAATAAATAAATAAAATGACACCATATTTTCAGCTTTCACTAGCAGAGGAAATCGATTTTTTTTTGTTTGTACATACAAGATCAATAAAAAAAAATAATGAAATAATAGAATACAAAATTGTGGGATTTATATTTTTTCGTCTTGAACAAAGACAACCCAACAAAGTTCACCTCTGACCAAAACAAAAGATTATTATGGTGGCTAACATGCTGTCAAACTGATTATTGGTTCAATCTCTTGTTGATTAAAGGTCTGTGCTGAGGTGAAGAACCTCTAGAGGAAGTTATTGCTGCAGCGCCCGGCGGTAGCTCTCTTAATGATCTTGGTGGGAAAACACGGCAAGCTTTAAAGGCGTCTGTTAACGTCTCCACGCTGTGCTGCTGCCCCTACTGTGAAGCACAAGGCCACTGAGGTGAGAATGCAGCCTGCAGCTACATCCCAAATGGACTCACAGTCCCCAGGGAGGCGCCTAAAACATGTCCCCTGTTAAATAAGACAATTCGTTTTTTGTCTCATTGTAGAAACAGCTCCGATTAGCAGACATTTCATTCACAACTGTGGAATGTCTCCTCATCTGTAAGATGTTTTTAAGATCTGAATCAACAGATAATTAACCAAGGCTTTGAGCTGTCCAGTGACACACGGGTCATGAACTTAAATGAGACCAATATGAAGGGTCCGTGCCGAGCCTCATTAGTAAGAGAGGCTGCTTAGAAAAGCTAGAATGGATCACTCAAAGGTACAATCAGGGTAATACAAACAATTTGATATCAAAATAAACCACTTGGGCAACAACATGCTGCATATACTGTATATAGTATATCCTTTTTAAAGGAAAATCTTTTTTTCAGCCATATAACACTCTAGAGTTTGACATCCAGCCTCAAGCTGTGAACAGGTTATCAGTAAAATACCTTCAAATGAAAATAATTATTTATAATATCTCACAACAAATATGTATAAAAATGACAGGCATGAACTGTCTTTCTTTTAGAATTTTTACAGATATTTCTGCTATGAAAACACATCCGACACTCCCATGTTTAAGGCACTGCTCAAGTCAGAGAGCCAATTACGAAATAAAAAACACAGAGTTTGTCCTTTCACAGATAACCCTCGCACTGAAACCTTGACAGCAGAGAAAGATCTGGGAAATGGAGTCTGCAGTGCTCGCAAAAGAACATGTCCAAGGTCTGTTCTGTCACGGCCATTTTTCTTTTCTTTTTTTTTATTTCAGCACTATTTTTTTTAGTAATGAAAGACATGTTCTATCCCTCAAGTCCTTTTGTGCATTTTGCTACCAGTGATGGGCAGATAGTGGACTACAGATGCCACGTACTACGGTTGGATGTGTGTGCTGAAGCTTGGAATGAGTCAGAGCGGTTTCAGTTTCACACAGTGTCTGGTTTCTCCGTCGCAGCCTCACAGTCTCCTCTCAGTATTTGTGTCTTTTTTTTTCCTTCTTAGCCTCTCTGAATTATAAAAGTGTTTTTTGCATCCAATCTCCTGAACACAATGCTGACGCCTCCAGTAATGAGGTCATTATTATGCATATCACAGATATCAAGAGAATGGGCTTAAAAGCTTACACGTTTAATTGATTAAGCTGAGCAGGCAGCCATGGCACTTTGTAACAAAGACAGCATTTTTGAAAATTAATCTCTTTCTTTCAAAGTTGTGATATTTGAATTACACATTTAACCACTTATAATTCAGTATCACTACACTTTGACTTCTATGTATGTTTTTTTTTTTATTCCAGCTTTCTGGACGATCAGCTGTCATGTTGAATTCTCCAAGCAGATTTCAGATTTTCAGCAGATTTTAAATTTAAACCTGAGAATAGAGACCTGTGTTCATGACCCTTGTATCTTAGGTGGATGGACTTGATTGATGATGCTGATGAAGAGCTCAGGATCTAGATTGTTTTGGTGTGGACCTTGAACTGAAGCCCTTTTTTTTATACTGATTTAACTGGATGAGACGTCTGCACCTCTGCTTGTTTCATCTGATTGTGTAATGTGAACACTTTCATCTTTACAATCACACAAATCTGCACACTATATGAATATTTCACTCATAATATTGACTAATTGTTTGTTATGATTCTCAGAATGGAAAAATACATAATTAATAATTCTGACAAAACCTGGTTTTCTTACATTCTTACAGATCCGCGTAGTAGTGATCACAGGCAAGCCTTCATCACATCAGACACTGTAAAATGAAAAATTCATTTGTGAAAATCTCTTTAAAACTTGTGGCTGCTGCATCTGACCTGAAACCAACAGGCTGTTTTTTTTTCCCCACCTGAGTCTTGGAAGCCCTGCTGCACTCTGTGGTGCAATGTGACCTGGATGAGAGTTAGAGGATACTATCTAATGTGGGGCAGCGCAGATTGCATTGTATCCATGGGGCTGGGGACCACAGTGCTGAGAAACTTCAGGGACACAAAGTGCTTAAACCAGAACTCTGATGGAGATGGCCTACTCTGACTCTCTTCAGGCTGAGAGCCTCCAAGATGTTCCCAAATATAATTGATTTATTTACTCCCTTCTGATTAGTTTTCAGCAGTGTGGAGGCAGATGCTGCTTAACCTGACTGCTTGTCATGATTTTATTGATTTATTTTACCTCTCACTATTGGTAGCAAATTAAATCTGACTTCAATGGGTAATCCTGCTGCAAAGCTGCGAGCGACTTTTGGAAAAAAATGTCATGTATTTTGGCTGGAGTCAAGTTAAATGAGATGAATTACCTCCACCTGTGTTGGTCCTCATTAGTGAGATTACATGCACACAGCTGTGACCTCAGGCCACCAGAAACAAATCACTGAAAGGCCAGTCTTTATGTGGGAGAAGTACCACAAACACAATCAGCACATGAGAGACGACTGTACAACGATACAAATACTTCCCAAAATAAGAATTATATTTGGAGCATTTGTGGTTTCTTTTTATCTGCAAACATATCACATTAAAAATGAAACATTTGTGCATAATGCTTTGGCTACAACTTGCTATATAGAAGTAGGGACTGATGATAGCTGAAAATGGCAACCACAGGAGGGAATTTTTCCTTTTAAAAACGTGTTTGTGTCTTTAAACCAGCTTTGAATCTCTGCAAACTGGGTTGGAAAATCTGTCCTAAACATGGAATCCTTATCTACAGACTTCTCATCAGCTTGACTTGATGGATCTGTGAACAAACCCAGTTTCTTTCCCAAATAATGCCTCTAACCAGAGCCAACAGCACGACAGCATGTCTCATACAATCAGCTGCAATGTCACACAAGTCAAGTAAAGCTCAGCCACGTCCGGAGACATCTTGTCGAGGAAACTGACCACAGATCCTTTCAGTGCCTCTGGGCTTGGCTGTTCCTTTATCATGGGCTAATGTAAGCACGGATGCACACTCGCCTCCTCAGGCCGGATGCTGGTCTCTACCCTTCGGATCACAAGTTCAATTAATTTCACAGTTGGCGGCACCCACAGTCATTTCACTGGGGCCTGTTGTCTGGAACTGAAGAGAAATGGGAAGAATATGATGCACCCGGAGCTGTAGTCGCTCAGCCGCTCAGCCCCTCAGCCCCTCCTGTTCTCTATCCCCTCCGCCCATGAAGGCTCCAATCGCCCGCAGCCACATCTGATCTGATAGGGCTACGGCTCTGCAGCATATTAAAGCTCGTATCACAATGATAAGTGGAGATGAGATGGATGCACGCATCATTACTGCTCTGTAAAGACATCTCCTTTTCTTCTGGTTCAACAGAATATTTTTTTTTTATTTTACCAAAAAAACCATCACAGTTCAAGTTAATCCAGCATCTGCAGATCAGTCCGATGTCATCTCCATTGAATGAAACAGTACGGCACAACCTGAAGCCAGGTTCAGCTGCAAGTAAACATCCTCAAACACATGGAGTGGAACAGCAGCACTGCAAAGACTCAATATTCTGCCTTCAGTTTTACATCTATAGGTTGGGGGTATTTTCACAGAAATGGCTTCATCAGAAACTATAAGGAGTATGGAAGTTATCATCTGTAAATGTGTGGGTGAGCTACTGAATTACTATGATTAAAGAACATCTAGCAATGCTGTCAAACTCTAATACATGAGTCATACATCCATACTGTCTTCCTTGGACTTGTGACTGACTTTGTTTCAAGGTTGACCTGGTTTTCATTATGCCTATGCATGCAACTGGTTTGAAATAAATGCAGATATGGCCTCAGACGTTCTGCAGTCCATCTATCCATCCTTTTCATATATTCCTTATCCTGGTCAGTGTCACTGGAGCCTTGGAAGAACTCTGATCGCAAACCTGATTTTGGATATAAGAAGCTGGGTCTGTCTGCATAGCCCAAAAACCTGATTCTGATAGCATGGTGCAAACCACACCCTATGATGAATGAAAGCAACATGCGTGCATATTCTAATGAACTATCATGCATTCCTGGAGGCACACAGCTGGCGTCGACTCTAATGAGCATGAGGAAAAGTGGCCACACAGCTTGTTGAAACATCTCTGATAGATGTTACACATTATGTGCAAAAAGGCCCCCTTAAGAATACAAAGAGTGCACCTTACTCCCCTTTGGTTTTCCATCCTCAGTGTTCCTCATCCTGTCTTTGCCGCTCTGTCATGCAGGGCAGCGTGTGCTGGTTGCTTTTTCAGGACAACCCACAAGGGATGATACTAATCAGTGCTACCCATGTACACCTACGCCTTGCAATCCCTGATCTTACATCACAGCTTGTTGCTGCATTTTTCATACTCTGGCTTCTTCACATCTGTGCTTTTTAAAGAGCTAGATTTATGAATGAAGCCTGGTGTGAGTGGGATGCATCATTCAAGCGATTGCAGGTCTGCCCCAAAGGGTCACAGGAAGTCTGTGGGTGGCTCAGCTTCTCCCATTCACAGAAAATAGTTCCAAGCCACTGAGTAATGATGCATTTAGAGGAGACAGCTCCGCCGGTGTCCTCAACCTGCAGATGAGTTGTAATTTCTGCTGCAGTTTTGCATACAATTACCATCCATTTGTGCCCGCAGTGAAAGCTCGCCACAGCTCGCATTTTGGCACTCAGGCAGCTGATGCTGTGTGGAGAGGAGCGTGAAAGAGTGGGAGGTTTGATGTGGAACTAAAGTCACATCTCTACTCAACTGGTCAGTGATTTGTTTGCATTGTTTCTCTGACGAGCTCGTTGTTCGTATACAAAGGTCTGTGTGGATTCTGATTGCACATGGTCGTACACTTCAGATTACGTTATTGTGAAGCATACAAAAGTTACATTTTGGCCTCCGGGCTGAAGAAAAAAACAATAACAAGCGCCATGATTAACATGGGTATAAAGTCATTCTAGTGGAGTGCTATTTTTAAAAGCATATACATGTGTATGCACACACACACCAGACAGCATACATATAATGTGGGCAACTCCACTGCTTCCATTTTGAAGGTTTCCTGAAGACGCACTATATTGACAAAAGTATCCGGACACCCAACAAGGTGTATCACACTAAGCTGTGAAGATAATTTCTGTTGGGAACATTTCAGGATGATTTTCACAAATAAAATGTCACACTACACTGATGTGTCAACCAATCAGCAATCATCATTTAGACTTCACACCTTTAAAGATAATACAGGTTAGGTTGCACCATTTGTCCATTTACTTTGGCTACAAAGTGTATGTGAACTTCTTCTTTT
>JAVQJX010008180.1:0-10401 GCA_036025115.1 Ambassis agassizii | reverse complement strand
ACCACTGTTAAGTGTGCCAAAAATCAATAATGGAATTAGAAACTAATACATTTTATGGATCTCGTAGAACTCTTGCCTACTGAATGTTACAGTAGAAGGAGATCCAAGAGAGCCACTGTCATTGTGTGTGTGCATATGTGCGTGAGAGAGAGAGAAAGAGAGAGCGTTTACATCGTTGTTGAGACTGTTGGGTATATTGATTTGTTCTCTTGGTGAATATGAGAGTGTATGCATGTGTGTGTTAAGTCCCTTCCTAAAGAAAGATGTAACGTTTATTGGTGGCTTCCCCAGAGAACTGTGGGCCACTGGTGGTGGTGTGTGTGTCTAAGAAAATGTGGAGGGTGTGGGGGGGGGGCAAACATTTCAAGATTTGTGTGTTCGTGTCTGTGCATATGTGTGTCCTCCAACTCTGATGTGTGCTACACTCTTGTAAACACTCGGTTGCCCACCCCACCCCACCCCTGTGCAAGGCCAGAGCACAGATTAGTCTTGTTGACTCGGCAAGGACACCCTGTCAAGCACAGGCAGTAGGGAACGGACCCTAAGCACGCATGCATGCACATACGCGGAACATTGCGGAACACATTCTGAGGCAATTGCACTGAGGCTCATTAATTTCCAAACATAGTTTCTGTGTAATGTAAGAACAGTCAACGGCTCTGCACACCAAAATATCTGGGCAGCAACACACATTAACCGTCTTTCCCTCAAACTGTTATTGGCTGACATTAATGAAGTGATGCTGGACCTCAATATAACCTATGTTTTATTAAAGCCGGTGCATGATTGATTTAAATCTCTTTTTGACAGCAGAGAAGTTTGTTCATAGAAAATTTCAGGGCAAAAAAACTCTGGTTGAGATGATGTGTTGTCTGAGGTCCACCAGGGATTTGTTAATCTTTGTTTATTATTTACATATTTAGTCCTTACCCATGTTGAGAGAAAATGTGCACAACAACTTGCAGTCCTACAACAAGCTCTCGACTCCAAAAGCTGGATGATTTATGTATATTACTTTGTGTTAAGTTTATTAATCATAACAACACATTTGCTGTGCCATGCAAACTAAGTCCTCCGGAGAAACTTTGGAAATTAGTTAAACTTAAATCCTGTTCTGACCTGAAGACAGACCTGCCAATCCGTCTCTCTTGTATCAGACATCTGTGACAGGAATAGATTTTCCTAATAGGCAGTTCCAAATGATCCTGTGAGACAAAATGTCAGCTGACTGTGACAAGTTAGTCCTGTTAAAAGCAGCATCAGGATTTAAATGGTGTCTTTAAATATTCTCTTTACACTGCCTGTGTCTGTCATTTTATTTTTCAGGAAGTAATTAACTCTGTGTGCTTTGAGGAGCAGCATTTTCTTATCTAAATGTATATTAACTAAAACAACTTCTTAGTCTAACATTTTGTCAGAAATGGATTATGTAGGCACATTTACCACAGACCCGGTATAGGTTGAACAAGCAGCAGTGAATATGGAGTGTGAGAGAGAACACTGTTGTTAGCATCAGACCTTGCCATGCATGAAGGCAACTCTGTTCCCATAGGACGGAGACAGCACAGAAAAGGGTTTGCTTGCCTTGATCATCATCCATTAGCTATACCCATTTTACCCTGCAGAGGATGGCAGAGGGTCTGGAGCATTTCCCAGCTGACACTAAGCGAGAGGCAGGTTGGACAGGTTGCCACAGAGACAAACAACCATTCACACTAAACATTCAGAACTACAGCCAATTTAGACCCACCATTTGTGCCTGTCTTTGGCTAAAGCACCAGAAACTCCATGCAGATGGCGGTGTGTCTCCCATTTATTTCAGTGAAAATAAATGTAGAATATCAAAAAGCATGTGTTCTGATCATGACCTATTCCTTTTCCTTTTAGAAGACAGAAAGCTTTTTGTGGGCATGCTCAACAAGCAACAGTCAGAAGATGATGTGCGGCGCCTTTTCGAGTCCTTCGGCAGCATTGAGGAATGCACCATCCTCAGAGGTCCCGACGGAAACAGCAAAGGTGAGTTTATAGCCATTTATAACTTTAAGCCAGCAAACTTTCTTTTTTTCCACACACTATTGCACAGAAATGAGTTGGCCTTTCAAAGTCGGTGACTTTGCAAAGTTCTTTTCAAAACGCTTCATGTTGAGTGATGTCAAAGCACAGGGCTATTTCACAATCATCAGAGGAGAAGTTACATAAAAATACTGTAGATCCTGTAAATTCCAACAGTAAATGCCACTGGAAATCTTTGTCCACAGGGAGGAGAGATATAAACCACTAACTTCTGAAAGATGAACCCCATTAACCTCATAAGTCAACCTACATGGCTCTGATAAAGACCAGAAAAACTGACTCAACTTCCTTATTAAGCCGCGAGCTTCATGTCATACCAGAAAAATGTTGTCTGAGTGCTACACAAGTTCAGTGCATGAAGTTTATCAGTGAGCTTAACAGCCAATCAATGAAGCCCAATGATAACTAAGCCTGATGATTACAGTGAGCTTGATCATTCTGATTCTGCCGCAAAAGCTCCATTAACAAGGCTTCATCAGCCAGCTTACTTGGCTAAGTGGGCTTTAGCTCAATAATTACTGGGAACTTGATCATTCAAATTCATCAACGGCCCTTGTCAATAGTAAGCGACACCAATATGCTGTGGCACTTTAAGCCCCATCAGAAGATCCCTGAAGTTGTTATTGGTGTCAGAGTGGCATGTTTAGCCCTGCTTACTGAGCGTCAATCAACACCAACACAACTGTCTGCAGCTAAGAACTTTGTCCTTAGAGTGCTGCTCTAATCTTGTAGGACACTTATTCCAGGTGAAAAACCTTGTGCTTTTCCTCTCTGTGATAGTGTTCTGAAAACTTTTGTCTCTTTATCCCCTTACTCATTTTTGCCTCTCTCTCCCTCCCTCTCTCTCTTCAGGCTGTGCGTTTGTAAAATACTCCTCTCATGCTGAAGCTCAGGCAGCCATCAGTGCACTACACGGCAGCCAGACAATGCCTGTGAGTACGCCATAACTATGTGTGAGCACGTAGGTGTGTGTAAGAGCTGAGTCACACAGAGGGATGAGTCAAACAGCACTTAAGTACCATACCTTAAAGTTAAATTATACTTTATTAATCTTAGGAAGGAAATGTCCTTTCCAGTTAAAGTTGTCTAAGAGAGTCAAAGCCAACTCTAAACACTGAGGCCTTGGCTGAAGAAATGAATGTGTGTGTGTGTGTGTGTGTGTGTGTGTGTGTGTGTGTGAGAGAGAGAGAGAGAGCAGATGCTTGTAGCCCTCTGTAAGCCTGACTCAGCCAGCCTGAACCTACAGTGTGTGTGTGTCTGATAAAATGGAAACCCCTTGCTGCAGTGAAGAATTTCACAACAAACCAAAAAAAAGTTTCAGAATGAAACATTTAACAACACACTTTCCTTTCTTCATTAGTTCACGTCAGAGTGTCTGTCTGAGGTGTCTTACAAGGTGAATGTGAAGCTGTGAAAAAGAAACCTCAGTCATTTATCTTGAGCCACTCTCTGTATGTGACTTGTTGGCCTTTTACAGAGAGCTGATGAGTTCTTTTGCATCGCTCCGAATGATAAGGGAGAGATAACTCATAACTGCAGGCAGAAGTGCTAATGGATTTAGCACAGTGAGTGCCTTCACAGTGGAGAGCATTTGCATGCAGGAGTGAATTTGTGTAAAAAGTTGTGTAAGTAGAACCTTGTCATGTGTCCTTCACACACCCACCCACCGCTCCATACACACTATCACTTTCTGATAGACAAACCCCATCACAGCACATTGAAGTACACATAATTCATACAGGGACGTCTAATTTATTATTATAATCAATCATGTACAACCACCTGTTGATGTTTGCCTCAGTACGCAAACACCAGTTGTGTCAGAACAAAATGAGGCGAGTCATTTCGATTGCACATGGTGTTATGTGAAAAAAGGAGGACTCAGATGCAGGCTTAGCGGGGGTTTATTGACAATAAAAAAATTAAAAAAAACACAAAAAAAAACACAAAAAGCCAAAAGGTAAGAAGTAAACAGAGAGGCCGCCAAAAGAGCGGTTGGCAAGTTGGTCCACTGCAAAATTACACAGAAAAAACACAGGGAGCGAGGGAGTCGAGGAGAGGGCAGCCATGCCAGGAAGCCAGGAGAGTAGGCTGGAGCCAGAGCTGAAAAAGGGAGTCGATGGAACAACAAACTGGGGAGAGTAACAGGTGGTGATAGGGGGTGATGCTGGATGATACCGGGTGAAGCTGGGCAATGCTGAGGCAAAGCTTAACAATGCTAAAGGACTTACAACAAGGAGAGACTGGAGATTTATAGGCGTGGTGATTGTCAGCGAGGACCAGGTGAGAGGAAGAGGTGAGAGTCAGGTGAGTATAATGATTACAAGGCTGCTGGCTCTGGGGAAAGAGGAAAAGCAATCCCCAGGACCCAACCCCAGCAGCCCCAGAAGGCCTCTTCATAACATGAAGTCATTTCTCTAGAAACCAAAGATGGCTGTATCCCTCTACTCCACCTTTGTAGACTACTGGAGTTGTTACAGATGTCTCTACACAACTTTCTCTGATGACGACAATGATAAATATCAATAATTAATAACATACCCATTGAACAAGAATGAGAGTGTCCAGTTTAGAATTTAATATGCTAAGAACCACTAAATAATACTGAACATATATATTTAGGAATTTCTTCTCTAAAAAGAAACAAAACGCACATATAACCTCATTTACTTAATGATTAACTACTATTACAGATGTCTCTTTATAGCTGATGTGTGATGTGTGTGATGTGTAACTATCATATTAAAGCCATCTGTAATTTAAATGCTCACAGTGGTAACTATTTTGTAAGGCCTTCCAGCTAAATGTAGGAGTAGAGCAGAGTGGTTTCTTTGTGTTGTGTCAGATTCAAGTGCTCTCAGAAGTGCTCTCCAGCTGCGTTCAGCGCCGGCACTCTATTTATAAAAAGTGCATTCAGGCGTGGGTGTAGAGCATTATGTTGTGTCAATATTTCAGATGGCATAAACCACTGTGATGTGTTACTCCAGTATGGAAGTATAGAGGAGATGCCTGTGTGTCTGGATACACACAAAGACACACACACACACACACACACACACACACACAATGGCCTGGCCTATAATCGTCCCTATTTAAAATGCTAATTTCCTCTCTCCCGCAGGTGCCTAACTGTGTTTGAAACTAAATTGCTCGTCATAGCAGGTCAATCTGAGCCTAATGAATTCATCTGTTCTCCCATTACACTTTATGATACTGAATGGCAGATGACAGGTGGGCTGACGACTTGAAGGTTTGAAAGCAAAGCCGGCAGCCTTCTTCTTGCTTTGTCAGAGTGTACACATCAGCATGTGAATATTTCAACATTTGGCTTGAATGAGACTTGACCTGTGACCATCTCCATTACAGGGGATATTTTACTTAGTGGTGCTCGCTGACACTAAACTACCAATCAGACTAAGTTGCTGTGCACATGCTGCCGTGTCTGACAGAGCAGGAGCAGCACTTACTTCATTTAAGGGAAAGGACAACATAATGGACTCAGAGATTTATATAAAAACACATCAGCATGCACACACACACACACACAGACAAAGTGTGTTTTCTTAGCCTGCAGCAGAGCGCAGTAATGCAGGATGCAAAACACAGGATGAAGCATGGTGGTGTGGGTGGACGCACATAAACACACACCAAATAATGCTTTAGGCCAATAATTCAGTGTTTTATCACAGAAACTCAACAGACACTCTCTTGACACAGTAAATATTAGCCAAATAAAGCGAACAGGATATGTACAAAAACACCCTCCCTGCCGAATAAAGTCTTGGCATCAATAGAGCAATAATGATACATAAGAATGAGGATAACTTCCCTCCATTGCCCAGCGACATCTGGTCTCTTGAGGTGATGTGAAGAGGAGAAATGAAAAAGAGGCTACCAGAGGACATGACAGAAAGAGATGACCCAACACCCAAAGGATCATCCACAAGAACAGAAGACAGAGGAAAACAGAGGGAAAGGTGTCAGCAGGCAAAGCAGGGAGAGAATGATGTAAATGTTGCTCCTCACAGTATTTCCTGTGGGGAGAGGCTCGGCGAGGGGCTAATCTCATATATAAGTGGAAGATTTAGAGTTCATCGGCATCTGTGAGGTAATACCTAATGCACGGCTATAAATTAACTCATACAGTTGTAGTTCCATGTGAGACTTTACTATAGCAATATACCCTGTGTGTGCAGGAAGGAAGGAGCATGTTGCAGTTATTCAGTCTGAAGCAGGATGCAGAGAGAGAGAGAGAGAGAGAGAGACCCTCCTTCCTTTATAGTCACTTAAAGTGCACTGTTTCCCTCACCATAAACAAATAATCAATCACAGCTCTTATTCAGCACATGTGACACATAGTTGGAATTGCCATTTTACTGACACATACTTTAGGAATATGTGTCATTTAAACTGTTAAAAGTGTTCAGAGAGCGGCCTGATGTCAGCTGAACTACACTCACTTATTTACCTGCTAAACGAACACTTAGACATTTGCTGTGTATGCATCAGGCTAAACCAGTGACAAACATGTTATTGATTTCTGGGATGCCGAGGTCTGTGTGGGTATTTTGTTACCAGTGGACATTACACCTTGTACCTTAGGAAGTGTTTTTCCATCAATTAGGAGGTGTTTTTTCCCCCCAGTAATCAGATGATATACGACTCTAACAGTGCAACCCGTTACTATGAAGTCCACCTGCAGCACTCCCTTTGCCTCCATGAAAACATCTCCATCCCTGTGGACATCACTGATTAGGGTGTTTCAATTGGCCTTTCATCTCTGATTGGAAATGGATGATATATTCCTGGTAGGTTTCCTGCTCTGTGTCTATGTAGCATTGGGTTGTCCTCCAGTCTGTCAACTTTGTGTCACAGAGCCTGTCATTATCCTTCTTTGTAGTTTTTTAAATTGTCCATAGAACGTAATATGGACTCACTTTATCTTATTTAGTTCTGTATTGCATCATTCAAGCAGAGAACTAAACAACACTGCGTTCTGAAGCACAGAGACATACGCTTTCAGAGTTGAGTACTTTACAGTGTAACTGACATGCAGCCCTCCTCTCCGTTTCCTGCGAGGCTGCAGTTCAAAGGGTTAAATATATCGCATTCTCATGGGAGTGAAGTTAATCTAGAATGGAGGATTATGTAAGGGGAACCTTAGCCTGGGCTAATCCTCCTCTCCTTTCTAACTGCCGCCCTGTTCTTTGATGGTTTGGGTGTCAGGTGAATGGAGAGAACACATGATGACTCTTTGGTATTTATGTTAGTATCATACTAGAAGTAACACTTCATTTTTCACTCAGTTATAGCTCATGTTCATGTGTGGACAGTCCAGCGGCTCTGAGGATGCTCGAAGCATTTTCCACCACATGAACAAGCCTGATTATTTGCCCTGTCATCGCCTGCTGCACTTCAGTGGCTCGCTTTTCACAAGAATGCGAATCTTCTGTTTGCATGCAAATTCAGTAGCTGTAGTCGTGTGTGTGTGTGTGTGTGTGTGTGTGTGTGTGTGTGTGTGTGTGTGACAACCTAAATGAGCTGTGTGTGTTGCCAAGTTCAGTGCATACTTGTGCTGAGAGAAAAGGGGGGAAAGAGAAGAGTGAGCACTGCGATGCGACACACATGATTTATTGTGATTTTCTGAGCAGATCTGATGTTTAATTTAACAAATGTGAAAGGAAGGATTTGTAGTTCTGTCGCCTGGTTGAGTCTGATAATGAGATAATTGGACAGTCCTCTACATGCCCCCCCTCCCTCTCTCCCTCTCTCTTCTCTCTGACCAATCCTCCTTCACTTCCATTGGACTCTGCAAACACAGCCAACAACTGATTGGCTGCAGGAGGAATTCTGTGGACTAGTTAATTATGCTAAGCCCAGAAACTGATAAGAAGACGGTTTTAAAAATTAAAAACCTCTGGAAACATGCACACATATTTAAAGAGAGACCTCTGAGAAAACATGAGACTATTTTGCCAGAGTAAGTAGAGATTGAAAAAGCAGGAAACAGAGATATTAAGCTGCTCATTTCTTTTCATAAATCTCAGCCTGTTTTCAATATTACAATGTTTCCATATCCCCTTTTTAATCTCGTATAGTATTAAGAATATTATATAAAGATTTCCACCTCATTATTCGGATACTGGTCCTGTCCTCCTCCTCTCACAACTCAGCTCCTAGTTGCTCCTCTGTTGCTGGTACACTGCTGGCCTTTCCCCTCTCTTGTTAGCTGATGTCTGTGGGCGGATAACACTGCTTCACTGATCCACAACTCATGAACACACCACTCATCTTTTTTTTTCTCCCCATCTCTGCCCAAAACTATCTCTGCTCTACATTTCTGCAGTACACTAATGTTCAATTACTGCCCACTGTTATGTTCAAAATCCATGAACAGTGTTTTATTGAATTTATACTGTTACTTCCGGGCTATTCCCTAAACTCTTTAGCACTTTGTAAGTTCCTTTTGTATTTGTTTCATTGCTTTTAGGTCATTGAAGGAAACTGTTTACGTTTTATTATTTTGTGCCACGCTGGCAGCCTCAGTAATAGTCAACTGCCTCTGTTGTCCTGCAAAATCAAAAAAAAATCAAAAAAATATGAGGACTTGGCAATGCAGCTCTGCCGGCCAGAGGTCCAAAATACTGAACAAAAGCAAAAAAAAGAGGGAGTTATATCATCATGAGTGTCCTTTTGCTGATTTTCTGACAGCCTAAATGCTGCGCTAACACGTGCAGCTGAGGTGAGCTGAGGTCGGCCACAGTCATCTCCGAGGACAAAGCTAACGGCCTTGGCTCCTTTGAGTTCTCTAAAGGAGTCATAATGCTTTGCTTCTGCAGACAGAAAGTATGGGACAAAACTTGCTAAAGAAGAGCGAGGAAGGCAGCATAAAAAAAAAAATCCATAAAAGATTTTTTATGGTCTTGTTTTGTAATTTCTGGATGACATGAGATCACTCATCACTATTAGATGATACAATTGCAGGTCATCAGGTTTGAGCACAAACATAATCATTTTGAACTTACCGACACATCAGAAGTGAGCCGAACAACAAGGTAGTAAGAGAGAGAGAGAGAGAGGGGTAGGGTGGAGGTAGGATGGAGCAACACAGGAGGGGGATACAGGAGAGATCGAGTATCTGTAGGAGTATAATTAACTCCATGGTCTGGCTCTCTGCAGGCCTGCGGCACACTGCGCTGAAGTGCTGATTCAGTACACAGATAGACAGAACAGCACGGGAGGGAGAAAGGGGTGAGGAGAGGGATGCAATAAAGGGGGGGGGGGGGGGTTGCAATGAACATAAAAGGGAATAAAGCTACAGATGCTCAATGAGGTAAAAAAAAAAAAAATCAGAAAAAAAGAGTAAATGTTTAGTCTTGTGTTCAAGATTAAGATGGTGATAATGATGCAAACACAGTGTGTCCTTATTAGTATTCAGTTTCTTTCATATGACCCAGAAGCAATGCAACATATATAACTTCCTGATGTACTGTCATTACTTAACTCTGTACACATCTGCAGGAACATTTTCAGACCCTTCAAAAACAAAATAAAGGTGCTTTATTAAAAGGACAGCAGTGACACTTAGTGGTGAAACCACCACAATACTACTGCAGACACATAACCTGTCCGTGTCCAGAGAAGATATTTGGAGCATCTGCCCGTTAAATTCATCATCATGCTATATCATAGACTTCTCAAATGTTGTGTCTGCCAGTGTTGAGTGCAGGCAGGGCCAATGACAGAGCAGTGAGCCACAGTTCAAAGTTGTTAGTCTGTCAGCAGGCTTTGGGGGGGCTGAGGGAGATCCCATCTATAATGCAACAAGCTGAGTGTCAGGTAAAATGAGGACAAGGACAAAACAATGGAACCGTTAAATACTGGAGAGAGATAAACGAATATTCAGGATTCTGTGTGGCATCACTTATCTCAAAGAATACATTTATTGGGCATCTGATATGTCATCACATGAAATGATTTCAATTCGAACAGTAAAACTCTGACATAACTGTCAGCATGTCCCTTTTTCTTAAATGATAACAAAATAGTCAAGAGTGACTGACCAATAAACATGAATATTGTAAAGTGAAAAAAAAGTGAACGTGATCCAGTGTGACAGAATTTTATGACACAAGGCTGAAGGTTTTCAGTTAGACATCCATCGTCTGACAGGACAAAACAAACAAGCATATCAAGTGCATTCATCCTACAAATATGGAAGACTGCTGTATTCTGTTTTTTTTTTGAGTCTCCATTCAACACTATTTATCATCAATTAACCTGCAGCAGGTGAGGAACCACTGCTGCTCTTATAGACAAATCAGCTTT
>JAVQJX010008157.1:0-10344 GCA_036025115.1 Ambassis agassizii | reverse complement strand
GAGGTATGCAGCAGATTATTATCAGCAATAAAATAGCTCCAAAGAAGACCAAAAAGTCTACCAAAGCCAGGCTAAAGATGGCTAAGCATCAGGCTAAATATTCTCAACATGTTTAGCTGCCAGATATTGTTTGCGAAAAATTAGCTTGACAACCACTTGGAGGTGCCCAGTTACACTAATCTAAAAACTGTTCATCTCTACAGTGCACATTAGTCCACATTCACTTCTTAAGGTTGTAACTTTTGTCTCTCATCTTCAGGATCAAAACTTCCTCTAGCATGGAAAAGACAACTCCTTTTCCTACGACCATCAGCCCAAACCCAGAGGAAGAAAGTGCTGTGAGCAATGATTTCTCCACAGCCATGGGCGCCCTCATCCTCGGCTTGGTCTTCCTCGTTGGTGTCCCTGGCAACCTCTTCATTGTTTGGAGCATCCTGACACGCATCCGACGACGCTCCATCACCACCCTCCTCATTCTCAACCTAGCCTGTGCTGACGGGTTCCTCATAACCCTCACCATCTTCTTCATCGTCTACCTGGCTAAGAAGACGTGGATCTTTGGTAGACCCATGTGTAAAATCCTCTTCTACCTGTGCAACGCAAACATGTACGCCTCCATCTTTCTGATCACCCTGATGAGCGTGCACAGGCTGGTAGCTGTGGTGTTTCCACAGAGACTACCTTACCTGATCACTGAGAAAATCATGAGGAGGGTGCTCATAGGCATGTGGATGCTAGTGATGCTCATTTCCATCCCATCTCTGGTGTTCAGAGACGTGGAGAATGTCCACAAGGTAGAGATAAATGTAACCCGAAAGGTGTGTGCGCCTCAACACAGTAAGGCTAGCCACGTAAGTAGACTGTTTATCATCATCAGAAACAACACAAAAGAAAAAAATCTGATCAAGATGTTTTGTTTAATCCCCCTGTGTGCAGGTGAAGTTTCAGTATGCCTTTGAGACAGCAGCAGCATTCATTCTTCCTTATACCATCATCATAACCAGCTACGTCCTCATCCTGAGACGCCTCAAGCAGACCAAGTTCCGCCGAAAGATCCGCAGCGAGAAACTCATCCTGGCTATTGTGATCATGTTTGGCATGTTCTGGTTGCCATACCATGTTATTAACATGATAGCGGTAAGTGAAGAGTGTTCAGGGCAAATGATCACCGAAAATCTGTGACACAAATCTGCCTTTTTGAGTAAATATGTTTGTTTGTCTGCTCTGTCCAAGGTTGCAGCCGCGTGCTACGAAGGGACTTCATCCACAGGAGAGACGTGAGTAACAAAAGATTTTCATCTTTGCAACACTCATTTTCCATGACATACAGCCATTGTTTGTAGGCGTTTATCTGTATTTGCAATCTGTAATCTCACCTCTAGATGTCACTGAATGCTAAATTCAGTGACATCTAGTGACTTCAGTGACTTTCTTCAAAAGTAGCTACTTTCGAAAAGATTGTGGAGTAAAGCAGATTTTTTGTTTTCCATGCTTTTTCCTATTTTTATTTAAATCAATGATCATACTGTATTTGTGGAGATAATGTGTCTTTTAACAGTCCTTATGACTTTTTTCTATCGATTATGTACAAATACAAAAACCTTATATCGACCTACAAATCAAAAACTGCACACTTACCTCACTGAGCTGCATTTCTGCCGTGAATCCAAACGACAGTCCAACAAGCTTAATGCAG
Source organism: Ambassis agassizii (assembly GCA_036025115.1). NCBI lineage: Eukaryota > Metazoa > Chordata > Actinopteri > Ambassidae > Ambassis > Ambassis agassizii. Next base: position 8,648 of record JAVQJX010008157.1, on the reverse strand, counting down.
GAGTCCTGAGCCTCCCAATGAAAGCAAAACTTCCTTTTAGCTTTTAGCTAGCCAACTAACGGTTACTTAACGGACTTCCAGTTCCTCGCGCACCGCTCCCTCCGGCCTCGTAACATGACGAGAGAGGAGCCTGTTTTTAATCGGTAATAATTCGTCTTCTCTTGTTCACCGGAGGGCAAATCGAACAACAAATTGACTCATGACACCACTTAGAGGTTGAATGAGGTACTGCACGGTGCTGCAGTTTGTGTGTCAATTAAAATACACTAATAATTGTACAAACAAAAATTCTGATGTATACAAAACTGACACAGTAAGAAATATATCCATTCTTTATATATATGAGAGAGACATAAAAGGCCAAGTTAACTGAATACTAAGTTAGCATGTTTTAGCATTTTCAGTGGATGTCTCTGCAACAGAATACATAGAAACTGGGGCATGACAGCACCACAGTTCATCAGTATATATTCACAACTTTTATTATAAACAGCAAACCTTTTTATTGTGATTTAAGTGTTCTTCTGCTCACCCACAGGTTGGAACACATTCATCAGTCCAGCCGTGCAGTGACCTCAGCATTGGCCTTCATCAGCAGCTGTGCCAATCCAATCCTCTACACCTTTGCTGGCAAGTCTTACATCAAGAAGAATGGTTTTGCCTTCATGGCTAAACTGTTTGAGGGGACGTCATCAGAGCAATCAGGACCCAAGAGCCAGATTATGAACAAAGACAACATTCAACAAAGTAATGGGGACTCTGTTAACAACACAGTGGCCTTAGCAACACAAAATGAAAGCACTGACTGAACTTTGTACAAAAATGACTGCACTCTAAACTTAAAACTGTAAAAAACAGACACAAAAAAACCCAATGCACCAGTGTAGTATTTGTTCTTTAGACTGAAATGTAAGCTTGACTCTAAGTCTGTGTTACACCTGTACAGCATTTCATTTTTTAAATTATATATATACACTCGGGGAGTAACGTTCCCCCTGTGGGATCAGTAACGTACATCCAATATACATTAGTCTTTAAATGCCATTATGTTCTCCAATTATGTCTGGAGCTGGACTCTTTGACATGTTGCAGGTTTTGTATAAAACACACCTTATCTCCCCTCTCTGGTTTGACACTTTTCCATCATTAAAAATGTTCCTTTTTGTTTAACCTCGTTTTAAGTTTGTGTTTAATGAAGCCCTGTTCCAACAGTTTTCTGCATTTTGTTTTTGTGGTGGCACCCAAGTGATCTCAGTGTGTATCTCTGCTTCTGAAGCAGACTGCCAGTATGAATAATTGTATATTTGCCCATTAAAATTTGATTTTCACTTCTCAGTAACCACTATCAACACAGATGAACACCAAACACTTCCTGCTACCACGATGTGTAAATTAGAACAGTTTTATTTACCAATAATTAATGCACATGCCAACACACAATGCAAGACAATCCAGAACAAAAGTCAATTATAACAGTCTGATGTTTATTTAAAATTTAACACATCACAAACTTGCACCATTTGAAAGAATCTTTATAACATTTGCACTGATAATGTATCAACCTACTCTAAACCACCTCAAAGTATCGTTACATGTCAAGTAGAAAGTATGTGCACAGATTACACCAGAAACGATATTTAACATTGGCATTCAATTAAAAATATCCCTCCAAAAATGAGTTCCAACAGCAGCTACCTGCAAACAAGAAAAAAATAGTTATGAAAAATGTTGTAGATGCATTAAAATTCATAACTTTCTATCTTCATGAAAGATGGTGCTGCAGTATTGTGTTGTCAGATAATAGACTTACCTCATATAAAAAAAAGATTTCTGCAAAGTTTTAAACCCTAAGAAAGAAAAAAAAAGACTGTTAATCCCAACTTTCAATCCAAACATGCAGACTGTTATCATTTCTGAATCAAACCCATCAGTGCAGTAAGAGTGTAATCATCAGGATCAGGTGAAACACGGACTGCAGCTCATCATCAAGGTTTGACTGTAAAATCTGACTTATTCAAACAGAAAGGCGGCTCCTTGTAGTCGTCACCCATCTTGATAAACGGTGGTTTCAGTGACTGACCTCATGTTTTTTCATGTGTAGATAAATGTATTTAAACCTCTTGAATCCAACACACGTTGTAGTATCATTGTACTATTGATGATCTAAATTCTATCCTTAGAAATGTTGTCAGGATTCTGGCTTTCAGGATCAGCGGCAGGTTTCATCAAGAGAAACCATGCGGTCGGTTTGGCGCTACTAGAGCTAACAATCACGATCTGTTAGCGGAAATAACCGCAACAAACAGCCACTGGCACAAAAAAAATAAACACACGAAGTGTGATGTAAACAAAGTGAACAGTACTAAAAGGTGAGGATTTACCGTAGACGAAGCTTGGTCAGTTTGCAGCTCTCCGCCGCCGCCTCTCATCAACACAACAAGGAAGAAAAGAGGCTGTTAATGAGGCTGAGCCGCAATTTATCTCTTTATCAAACCACGTGTCTGCTGCGTGACGTCACACCACGCACAGCTTCCGGGTTTGCAGAGAAAAGCGTGTATGTAATACCAGACGTTGTATAAATCAATCAGTATTTAAATTCATGTTCACGTGAAAACAAAATCAACTGTTATATAAATAGTACAAAATATAAACAATGACAATGAACACTAAAGATTGTTTAAAGAGTGTTTTGTTTGACGTTTTTCGGATTATAATGAGACAAAACATAAACGTTATAGTGTCCTACAGATTTAAAAAAAATACAATCAAAAAACAGAAACTGGACAGTAGTTTCTGAAGAAATAAAATATATATCATGAGTATTTTTTTTAGTTGGGTACCACACAAAAACATATTGATACATACATATAGAACACTAGATGCCTTGTCCGCGTTGTCCGTGCCTGGCGGCCATCTTACCACAGGCAGCTCGCTCAGCCACAATGTTGTGTTGTAGTGTAAATGTACTTTTCAGAGGACCGTAACTTGATCAAATTTCAAAAAACTTAACTGAACAGTTTACCCACCTCTGAAACTTCAGAACTCATCCGCCTCTCAATAAATATAACGCACCTCATAATATACCATAATCACAGAATGCACTATATAAATTTAATACCACTAATATTGGTATAAACAGTAAACAGTAACCTTCAGCATTATCAAATGATATGTTGAATGTACAGTATAATTTACATATGAAATGGTAGAAAACCAGTCTGAAACACATTGTTTAGAAATATTTAATTAGCAGCTGAAACTCTGTCCCATGTTGGTGATTAGCACCAACATTGAAAAGCACCGTTTGGTTGAGCTTCTGTCTCATACTGTTGCTCTGTAGGGTTATTGTCGTCATCTGAGCGATGTGGTGTAGCCTCAACTTCAAAAACAGGGACACAACTACTGTCAGCAGTGTATGGTGGTGGCTGTCTCTGCCATACTGTGTATCACTGATGTGCTCACAAGCTTAAACACATCCTCTGTCCTCTTCTGTACAATGTACACGACCTCCAGCAGTTTGATGGGCCTTGATTGTCTGCAGCCGGCTGAGGCCTAGCGAATGACTCACTCTGCTGCGCTGACGACCCTCACTGTTCCCTGTGATGGAATCACCAGGCCTCCATTGTTTTTTAGAGAGAGTAGGTGGTAGCTCTGGTCCTTAATGGCAGATGATAGCAGCGGACATCACAGGCCAGCTTCTTCAGAGCCCGTCGCACAACAAATCCTAAGAAAGATTTGGGTTAGTATAACAATAGCATGACTAGAAGTAATATTATTATTATTATTATTATTATTATTATTATTATTATTATTATTATTATTATTATTATTATTATATTAATAATAATAATAAATAAATAAATAAATAACATGGGAAACCATGAGACAGTTCTCTTTTTTTGACTATAATCATATCGTTTTCCCATGGATTTGAATACTGGCACTATTGGTTACAGGCAAAATTGACTTTCAGTCAGCCTTTACCTGAAATGTACACAAGAGCATTGAAGCGGACGAGAAGATGTGCTGTGGTCATGGAGTAGGGCCGGAATGTCTGCAAATGGAGATGGAAGGTCTTCCCCTCCTGCTGCAGAGGACACATCCACAGCTGACAGGCTTGTAGAGGTGTCACTGTCGCTGTTAGGGACTCAGTATCATCTTGTGCTGTAACGTTGCCTCTGTGACTCACAACTCCACACCGGACCATCAGCTTCCTGAATATGCACTTAAACTGGCTGGCAGTGGGGTTGTTATTCCAGCCGTCTTAAAGAAACACAAGATTATCATATACACAAACGGACCCACAAACAATAAAAGCATTTGCTGAAAATTGTGTCATTTTAGTGTGGCTGGTAAATATAAGTTATGATCCCTACCGGATGCTCTAATGGAGTTAAAAAGAAGCTCTAAGTGGTCCTGGCTGAATCTGTAGGTCAGGACATATCGCTGGCCTTGAAGCAGCACAGGGACCATCGAAATCAATGTGTCGATGTTGATGACGAAGCCCAGGACTGAGAGGAACCTTCAAAAGCAAATATTGCATTACTATGAGTCTACTACTGTCCACAAGAAAGCAGGGATGCAAACTAATGGTATAGGATCAAAATAGTGAATGCTTCCCAGAGCAGCTCTCTTAACATAACACAAAGACCATGCATAACATACCATTTTGATATGGGCATCTGGGGAGAAAAAAAAGTGAATAGAGGAGCACTGTAACCCAGACAAAGCTGCAGACAGCAAACACATTGGAGCAAGATAGAATCATATGAAAAATATATAATACATACCATTTTATGAACTTGAGGCAGACTGAAAAGAGCATCTCATGAACTCGATGCAGAAAGGACAGAACATCTTATGAACTTGATGCAGAAGATAGTAGATAAACAAGAGAACAGAACTAATTTAATGAACTTGAGGGATGTAGTTTTACCTTAAATAATTTCATGATTTATAAATTCACTAGCTTGTATACATCTACGAAGAATAAAAGAAACCCTGATATTCTAAATGAACAGGTCAATTCTGATTATGTAATTAAGAATTTGTACTGGGTATTGGCGATTACAAATGGTGTCAGTGCGTCACTAGTTGAACAGTCACTATTTTAAAAGACCTCTTTGTTCTGTAAAGAGGTTTGCCATCCTCCATCTTCAAAGTGAGCAAGAACTCCCGTACTTGTCCAATTCCTAGAACCAAGGGGGCCTTTGAACCCTTTGGCTCTGGGATTGCGACTGTCTGTTATCTATAAACAAATATCTTAATTAACTGATAGCACTGAAATCATCACTATAACTTAGTGTCAACCGGTATCAGATAGTAAACATCCAAGTATCAGGCATAGTTTCCATTTCCATTTCCTCTGTGGCTATGTTGCAGGGCCTTATTGAGATGTGACAATAAGGGTGCTTTTGAGAAAACCGTTTTAACTGTTTTAAGTTCCAACGTATCGTATTTTAGGAGGGTCATAATTATTTAATCATTGCTGATGTCAAATATAAAAAGTGATAATCCTGGAGACATTCTTACCTCACAACCACAACTCTCTATGTGGCAGCTGACCAACAGATCAATACAAAGGGAGGATGAGTGTTATAGGTCAATGATGCAAATCCGTAGTTACCTTGATAAACTCTGAAGTAGCCTCAGAATCTTTGAACTCTGCATATCCCATGTCCTGCAAAGAGCGAAGTGCCACAGCCACAGAGTTACTGAGGGTCTGAGCAGCCAGGGAGACCTTAAGTTTAGAAAGAGAAATGAAGAGCACATTAGCGCTACAAGATACAAAGACCATCAAAAAGTATAAAAAAACCAATAAAGGCCTAGACCCATTTCTATTGCAACCCTCTCTAAATGAATCCTCATGCAAACATACCTTCATCTTCTGATTAGCAAAGTTCACATGCTTATCAGTGACTTGGTTGGCAGCATGTAGTCCACTTTTCTTTTGGACATTGTTAAGCTGGACTATGTAATTCCAACTGATTCTGCCAGTTACACTTCTTATTGGGCTGTATGCGTGCAGATTACAGAATCACATTTTTTTTATCACTGCACACATCAACTGCAGTTTACACAATTATGTAAATACAAAACGTACAAAAAGCAGAAAAGTCAAGCAGAGTAAATGGCAAATAATGAGCATGTACCTGCAACATATTGCGTGTCAGCTTCAACATGTGGCAGGCATCCATCATGACAAAAACCTTGTCATGGATTATTGGATGTGGAAAGTGGGTCTTCAGGGGCTCACTGGGGTCTGCTTTTAGATTGCACCCAAGTTGTGTGCACATACTTATGTTTGATGCATGACCATCCATTGTCATGCACACCACCCTTATCTGCCGATGATGCAGCTCTTCGATCGCATGTTCAACTAATACTCTCTGTGTTTCTGGAGTGAGAGACTTGGTCAAGTAGTAAGCAATTGGAGCTTTCCAATAACCCTGAAGCCCAACCACCATAAACACAAGCACTTCGGAAGCTATGTCTGTCTCATTTAACCGATCCCCCATGTCCACATATCCTGACATTGTTTGGGTCTGAGGATCATGCTGGATGTAACTTTTGATGGACATGGCATCCAGCATCAAAGTGACACAGCCATATTTTTCTTCATCTTCCTGACGCCGTCTCTCCAGCATGTCCAACATCATCCTGTTGAGACCAGGTCTGGCATCAAGAGAACTCAGCCACCTTGTATAATTAGAAAGTACACATTTAACCACATAGCCATTTAAACCACTAACCCAAGCATGCCTATGGTGGACACTGGATCCCCAGCTTGCCCCGTCAAAAATAAATATTTGAAGCCTTCCTAGGTAGCCTGACCATTCATAATAATATTGTTCATTCATGTAATTCAGTGTTAAATTAGACATCATGCTTAATACCTTTGCAATGAACTGGGATGTGGACGGTGAATATGCAGAGTCTCTCTCAGGTAGTGGTAAGCCTTTGGACCATGCAAATGAAGGGTAAGGCAAAAACCTTGAGGAGGTGAACTGGAAGATCTGAAATTCAATAGGTCTTTTAATAGTAACTAGGAAGGGAACAAAGAACATAAACTACACAAAATAATCAATGTAATACATTCATTTTACCTAAGTAGCATTCAAGCTTGTCTTTCAGCTCTTCGTTGATGAGATTTTTCTCCTTCAGTTCCTCCACGAGAGCCTGCATGTTGTTCTTTGCCCTCTTTTCTCTCTTCAAGGCATTGCTCTTCTCCCGCTCCAGTTTCCTCACTCTTGCTGAGGCTTCTTCAAGTTTGGCCTTTAGAGCCTTAGGGGAAGCAGGCAACGCGTACAAGTGGTCAGTGGCCTGCCGCTTGCGCTGCCCCTTGAGCCTCAATCTCCTTTCTTCAGATGCTCCCTGTTTTAGGAAAAATATACAAAACGTACAACAGAAATCAATACTTTACTTTTACAACACTTCTCAATTATGTGAGCCTGAAGACACCATTAGGTTCTCCAATTCTTTTCCAACGGAAAACACAACATCATACTGTATCCCACTAAAGGGGGATTGGGGAGAAATAGAATGATAGTTATAGGCCATTATCAAATCACTATAATGTTTCTGCGTGTGGTCTGCGTGTGAGATGGACAGTGGTTTTCAAACTTTTTACACAGAGTAACACCTCAAAATATATTTGGCTCTTAGACTACTAAACACCTTCATAGACCTATTTGGGTCCCACCAAGATAAAGGATTTAATATAACAAGCCATATGATGCCCTCATTGATTTTGTGACGTTCAACATGCAAATACTCACAACATCAGGCATCAGGTCCATTGGATACAGCAGGTTGTCTTCTGCTCTTCTAGAAGTGGCTGTGCTTCTAGTTGCTTCCAACTAGAATAAACACAAGACATTTTGGAGTGTCTAAAATGTGCTGAAATAAACAACATACTACAACTTGCAGGTACTAAAAACCAAAGTCTGACATTTGATCACATACTTCTATTGATATATCAATCTTATACACTTTCAATTATTGTTGGTTACACATACTCTTTGAAGATGGGCTGGAAAGTTGAATATAGTTGGGACAACACCGTCTTTGAGCCGCACAGTCTGCCCCGACCTGTCCATGTCTTCTCTCCTGAAATGCTCACTGCAGAGCAGAGCCCTGTCAGAGGCTACAAAATCGATCCTCAGAGCAACTTCCCACTGCCTCCTCCTTTCTCCGTTTTTGGGAAATCTTAATAAAGTAAAAATGTACCCAGATCAGGGATGGAAAGTAGCACTAGCCACCAGCTAAATGCTGGTCAAGTATAACAGTGGCTAGTAGATTTCAAATACATACAAAAAAATTATCAGTGGTTCATTTGTCATAGCCCCACTGTTCCTGTGTAACAGAAATTGTATTGAACATACCATAGTATACTATAATACTATACATGTATTATCTTACTGGTGAAAGGTGATCCCTAGTTTTTTACAATTAGCACAGCCGTAAGCTGCACAAAAGTCCGGCATATTGTCTTTGAAAAACAAATTTTCTGTAGAAATAAGAATGGAAGAGGTTCTCTTTCATAATATTTCGCTCGATGTCTCACTATGGGATGCGGTCCTCCCTGCAGCCCTCAGAAGCATTTATCTCATTACGCCAATCCTGATTGGCCGATGAAAGGTGTCCAT